>BSBK01007636.1:0-2500 GCA_027943335.1 Chamaecyparis obtusa | reverse complement strand
GAGATTCCTCAACAATAAAGAGTGAGATTTAGTAGATAAATTTAATTCCTTTGATTATTTTTTAAATTTCATATGAGATTCATATACTATGTAGATTAGGTACCAGGATCTTAACTCTCGTAGACTTGATTTTTTATAAAATAAATAGTTCTTGATTTATGATGTAAAATAAATTTGATACAGTTGTTTAAAAAATGTGAAGTATTATTTATTAGTGGATGCCTCTTGTTATAAGCATAAATTTAAGAATAAATGTTATTTAATTTATAGATGAATTATAGTAGTTATTAGCAACACTCTTTTGAACATTACTTGTAAGCTTTATTGTTTATGAAATATCATGTAAGAAAAAATGTTCATGTCACCTATTGTAAAGAATATTTCCAAGAACCTCTTCGAAAAGGAAGAACTCACATTGAGAATATGTAGCATTACCAAATTTTAAAAAGGCTATGATAATTTTCTTTGAAACTAGAAATATTGATTTATTTACAAAAAAAAATGAAGTAATATAGCTCTAATTTAGCATAGATTAAATTGCAATTTAATACCCTGTAAAAAGAGGGAAATGGACTTGTAGTTTAGAAGTTCTCTTAGATGTAATAAATCTATTGGAATATGGAGGAAGTAGCACAATGTTGATTTAAACTTCTAGAAATCAATGCAAATTATTTTAAAATGAATCAAAGATGAAAAAATTATTTGAGTTTAAACCTACATATTACTCTCCTATATTTTTTGAAGCTAAATAAAACCTAAACAAATCACCAACACCAAATAATCTTGTAAAGAAAAATAATAGGGATTAAATTATTAATAGACAATATTATTCACTTTTTACATCATCAATTCAAGATTCTTTTTGTTTCAAAAAGGGATTCATGTAAAGCCATCGCCTTTGTGACTTTTATGGTTTATCTAGATTCTTCCTTTATTTTATGAATTAGGTAGAATAGAGACCAATTCAACCTCAAAATTACATATAGAAGAGAAATAATGAAAAGATTTTTTCTTGTTCTTTATGTGTTTTTACTTATTTTGACTAATGAGATTAGTTGGTTTTGTCCACAAGCACCAAAATGAATATTTTTTAAAAACAAAACAAGGTTCCTTAGTAAGTTCATGAGTGAATTTACTATGTGTTTGAAATTTGTGTGTAATACAATGGACTAAAATATAAAGATTACCAACCTAAACACAACAAGATCTAGCAAAAGCTCAAGAGAAGGACATTAAAAATTGAGTAGAGTAACAAAACAAGTGAGAAATGAAAAGAAATATCCAAGTATCTTTTGATGAAGATTGTCCTTTTCTTTGATTATTTAATGTGTGCTCACTATGTCTTCCAAGGGTGCTCAATACTACTTCATGGTTATGAAAAAGGATATAATGAAATGGATTAAAAATGGATGGTACCAAGAGTACAAAATGACATTATGATGGTATATGTAAGATTATGGATTAGAGATTTAAAAAAATCATTGTAATACTACATAAAATATTGTGGATTCTAGATGAAAACTTGCATTATAGCACTACATAAAATATTGTGGATGAAATATGAAGAAAATTGAGAGATTAAATAGAAATGAAAGCAACATGAAGGCTATGAAAATGCATCACTTGTCCTCTTTGAGGGAAAGAAATATTAATAGTGATAGGGTGGAGAGACAAGTGCTATGAAAATGGTGACATGTTGAAGGGAATCCTAGTGTCCATTTGAGAGAGTTTCCACCCTAATAAAATATTATCTTCCCAATTTACCTAATCTGGGAATTTGTACATAGTTAGGGAGGTTGGTATAGAAGAGATCAAATGGTAGGTTAGGAATATAATATTGGTTAATTGGGATCTTAAGTGGATAAGATGATATGAAAGAAGGGTTAGTTAGATGGGGGTTATTTAGTAGGAGAGGTTAGAGGCTAGTTTAAGATTAGGATCCACATGCTCAAATAAAATAAAATTTATTAATTTAATTCAAAGTGGAGGAAATGGATAAAAGTGAATGAATTTAGAAAAATAGATTTCTTTGTTTGAATTAATAGAAGGAGGAATAAGTCAACTAAATGAGCATGAAAAAATCAATTAATTACTTAAATAGACTTTATATACCTTAGGTAAATTAATTAAATTAATCTAACTAGGTAAAAGTAGTATAAAAAAAATAATTAAATTATATATAATTATTTAATTAATAATGCAAAAATATTAGCATGACAAGATGACTAAATCAAATTAATACAATAAATCAAATTTACATTTCTACACTTATCTTTCTTAACATGGTGCTACAAGCAGCAAATGTGATAAAATTCTAAAAGATAGATTTATGGTTCTACTCAAGAAGGACTAGCGATAGTGTAAAGAAAATAGATAAAGTGTACTCATTGCTTCCCACATGAAAGAGACAAATGTAACATAGAGGTACCTGAAATTATGAAGAAATATATAGATAAGAACAATATCAGTAAACCCGAAAGGAGGAAAGGATTGGATGTAA
>BSBK01007635.1:0-200050 GCA_027943335.1 Chamaecyparis obtusa | reverse complement strand
TATATATATATATATATATATATATATATATATATATATATATATATATATATATATTCTATATATATATATATAAAATTGTTGATATAGTACAAGGGGCGCAATGCACATATACAAATAAATGAGCTTCAATGAGCTATCTGGTACAAAAAGATCAAAATGTATAAAAATGTGGAACACAATGTATCAGCTATCTGCCTGGTCCTCAACATTAGAAATTGCTCCTCCTCTAGCTGGTACATCGGGTGGTGGATCCATATGTGGCACTTGGGCTCCCTCTGATGCTAATATATACTGCAAATAGGATGTCACTCTCTGCCTAGGAGGTACCACTAATATGCATCACACCCTGTCTGGTGGATCACCTTGGTTTGGAAGCACCTCACCTCAACATCTCTCTCTCTCAACTGTCGATCTTGCTCTCATAGATGAACCTCCAGAGATAAGCTAAGTGCCCTTTGATCCTAGAGCTGGTGACGTACCCATTTGATAATATCTTGAGGTGTCTACCTCAATCCAAGATCTACCTCTGCCGCCACCTCCGCGTCCTCCATCACCTCATCTCCATCGACACCTGTATCAGTCTACGCCTTACGATGTCAAACCTCAGCTCCTAAATCAAAATTTGGGGCATCTAGTGCCTCCTCCATGGGTGCATCCTGATGTGCTCCCAGTACCTCCTCTACACCTATAGTGCTACTAATCTCACTATTGTCCCACCCTCACCCCTACTGTACCTGTTGGCAAGTTGACTTTACTAGTATATATGACTAAGTTTTATGTTGTAATTATGGCAAAAAAGTCATATGAAGTTTTGTAGTTAGCGCATTAACTTAGAAGATCATAATTTGACTAAGTATAGAAGATAGAGCAGATAGTAAAGCACCAGATGATCAGATCATCAACGCACATGTGTATGATCAAGTTTTGGTATGTGCCCTTAGATATAATCTTTTGAGTATGTTACTATGCTAAGTATAAGAATGCATGGTCAGATATGACAGCATGAAGAAGTTACAACAAGTTTAAATGACATAGTCAATAAGTGGCAGAACAGAACAGAGCATAGAGCTGATAGATAGTATTTTGATTAACGTATATCATTTTGTTTTGTAAAGGCTATGCACCTATTGTAATTGTGTTATAAACATGTTAATATCATTATATGTAAACACGCTTGAGCCAATTAACTTGGAAGCATTGTATGTGTTAAGTTATAGGCCGACCTAGTAGTTAGTATTGGTTGTGTCTATTCAACATGTATATATGTGACATGTGCTTTTGTATTTGAGATGTATGGCATATAGAGAAGAGAAGAAGTATGCAGAGTATGTATTAGAGCAATAAGAATGATATAGAGCTTTACAAGAGGTTAAAGCATCAACACAATAAAGGAACTGATCAGACAACAGTGTCAAAGTAGTAGTTCACCTTGCAGATATAGTGTGTATTTGATAACTAGGAGGTTGTAGCCTTCTTCATTGAGAAGTGAGCTCTGGCAGTGAACCATCCACCCCTAATAGGGTTTGTTACTTATAGAATCTTAACTGAGTCATTGTACTCAACATTGTAATGACTGCTCCTAACAGGGCAAAGGAACATTAACAGGTTCACAATATAAAGTATAATTATTTGTGGGTACTAATTCCCACCAGGGTTTTCCTCTGGCCAAGGTTTCCCTGTAAAAATATCTTGTGTTATGTGTTATGGTTGAATACTTCATTTTCTTTACTATTCATTTTAGTATTTAAGTAATTGAGCTAAGTTTCAAGAATCAAAAATTAATTATAGAACACTAACTCACCTCCCCCCTCTCAGTGTTCCCATTCCTAATAATTGGTATCAGAGCTTTGGTCCTCTAAAGATAAGTTTAACCACTGGAGAAGAGCATGGTTTTAGAAGAAGTAAAACATATGAAGAAGAATCTTGAAGCAACTCTTGAAGATATTGATAGATTTGAAAAAGAAATTAAAGGTCAGTGGTTCACAAGTATTCATCAAGAAATTGAGAAAAGATTTGAAGGATTGTTTAACAAATGATTTGGGAAAAATGGTCAAAAAGATGAATGAAGAAAACACATCTCTGAAGGATCAGATTGAAGATTTGGATGAAAAGCTAACCAACAATCAGGAAGCCTATGAAGAACAGATTAAAGAAAACAAATCGTTAGATGAAGAACTCATGCAAGAAAACATGAAAATCTTGGAGTTAGAAAACATCAAGAAAAAGATGGAATCTGAATTAACAAAATTCAAGCACCATATTGAAAAATTGCACACAAGTACTGATCTATTAGATTCTCAGTTATATGTACAAAGGATAGAAGGAGATTCCAGTGGTATTGGATTCAATGAAGCACAAGCTCAAATCAATGCAATGTAAGAAAGATTGAAAGCATCTGAAGAATCTATAGAAGCTAAGAAGACTGAAAATCATACTAAAGCTAAAGCATAACCACCTAAAGATTGACACATGCTAGTAAACATAACTTGTTATGCTTGTAACAAGCATGGACATAGAGAAAGATATTATAAAGAGGTAAGACCTTTCAATGGTTATTGTTATTCATGCAATAAATTTGGTCATAGAGCTATGAATTGTAGATCAAATCAAAGAAGTCAGAAACAACACAATCAGAGAAATCAATCACAGCAAAATTCTAGAATTCCTCAGAACATCACATGTCAGATATGCAATTACAATAGTCACACAACTAGACAATGTAGTATGGTCACTCACATCAATGCACCAAAGAATAAAAGGCCTCCATTTATTTGTTACTCTTATAACAAAGTTGGACACATCTCAAAGTTTTGCAGATCACAAGCACAAAGACAAGAAAGACTTGATAAGTCTCAAGGATCAATATTGGATGAATCTAGAAAAGTCAAGTTTGTGAAAGCTACAAAAGATGCAAGCAAGATCTGGATGGAAGTAAAGAAAGCTAATGTCAATGACAAAGTAGTGGATGCATCCATAATGGATGCACCTTCTACTTTTGGATAAATGACCCTCATGGTCATATGGGGAGCTAATTAAGCTCTTGACCCCTGCATGGTTGGTATACTCACCCTATGAGTATGCGCCTTTGGTTTTAGTTGTTTGGCTGCTAGTTGAAGTAGTATGCAAGATCACACAACCTGATTGACAACAAGAACATAGATTGCAATTCACTGGTGCAACCCATGTTAATGTGGCAAACATTAATTTTAGAAAGTTGATTTATAAGTCATCAGAGATCTATTATCCTCACTTTTGCATTTGAGATCAAGCCTTTGAAGAGAACAGGAGATCATAGCAGCAAGTATTGAAGGATTGAAGTATTTCTTATCAATAAAGAAGTGTTAAATTGTTGCAGAACCCTAGCTCGGATGCGTCATTTCAAAAACCCTACTTAAGAATTGAAGCAAGTAAGTAATGGAAACTCCAGTAGTATTTGATGTCACAAAGAGGAAATGATATGTATTCAAGAAGCATCCATTTAAGTCAGTGCTAGATGATTTAGAAGGAGCATTCTCTAGAACTCCGACGGGAGTTATGCATGTTGAAGAAATTCATGCTTACATATATTGTAATAAAGAACTTGTAGGAGTAGACAGGATAAGGTCACACATAGAAACAATGGTTAATCTAGACATGACATTCAAGGATGAATTCACACGCTTCAAAAATCACCCTATAATTGAATATGCAACTGCATATGAATTCTATGACTCAGAATGGATCAAGATCCTTCTAAGAAGAATTCCTGATGATATATTTTGGATTGGAGAAGTTCTTGTTCACATAACAACATATCTCATTCATGAGATGACCAGACTTTCCAAGACCAGTGCCATTCTTCCTACTGGTACAGATGTCAGAAAACAAGTTGAGCAGGCTTGTAAGTCCAAGAGTGATAAGCGCAGCATGAATATTGAGCCCATTGAGGAGAAGGACATTAAACTCACAGTTATGATATTTGGTTATAAGTTCCAGCATGCTAATAGAGTGAACACTGTATCAACAACAACTATTCTGGCAACTATAAGGATAGTGAAAGAAAATGGAGAGTTTAACCTCTGTGAGATCCTACGTGCACATTTTTTAGACAACATAAGAGCCATAAAACATGATTAAAGAAAGGTATTCAGATTTGGTTCACTAATTATCTACATGTACTTTCATATAGTTGGTAAAGTCTCTAACCTTTATCTTGACAAGAGCCTACCTACATTACCTCAAATCTCATTTAAGGCAACATCAAAGAGTACCTTGAAGGATTTCATGGATCTTGAAATCAAAACATTCAGAATCAAGATGCAGAGAAGGTACAGGATACCTAAGAAGATTGTGGAGAAGTATAAAGATACTATATGCTTCATGGTGGAAACATACATTACATGCATGGAAGTAGTTGAGCCTAGGAAAAAGTGGATTCATCAACTTGGATATGAAGTAGAGGAACACATTTTGGAAGCTTATGCACAAGTCCTCCTATCAGAACTTAAGGATCCCAATGAACCGAGATGGGGAACTTATGAAGAGAAGACAAGACAAGTAGAATTTGTCTTATACAGTGCTGTGACATTGAGAAAACATCTAGAATTACCTCAGACATTCTTAAAATTCATTGTGTTACCCAAGAAGACTTGGATAAAGCAAGGGAAGCCAAGATTGCAATGCAACTTGAGAGCACACCCTCATCTGAAGTCAAAATAGAAAAATTAGATGATCTTAAGGAGAAGAATAAAAAGATAGAAGAAAAAATCTCCATGCCCACAACTACAATTGATCTAGAGTCCACTCCATCTCCTGGGCCAAGAAAAATGACTCGAAGGAAGAAGAAAACCACCGCAAGCCATCCATCCTCAAGGTTAACAAGAAGCAAAGGAAGAAACACTCAAGCACCTCTTGAGGTAGGATTTAGACCGAATCTAGAAGTGTTGAGAACTAAAGTAGTTGATGAAGGAAGGATAGATCAAATAGCAAAGTTCTATGATAAGTATCATGAGATTGATAAATTAAAAATCCATTCTATGATTATCAAGCACATGGTTAAGTTCAAAAATTCTGTATTGGAACTTAAGAAAATTATTCTTGATCAAGTATGGAATATACTTGACTCTTTGAAAAGACAAGCTATTGAATAGAATATGAGGATAAGAGAAAAAACATTGGATGACAACCTCCCAGTTTGTTCATTTGAAGAGAAAACATTGTTGTTGGATTTGGTAAAGCCTCATCTAATAACTAAACTCAGAACTCTACAAATAATGAATAAGGATTATGAGTTGGTTGCGAAGGAAATAGAGAAGGCAATTGAAAAAGTATTCTTGGATATACACATGTATCCACTCTTTGCACCTGCAACCCAAGTTCCCTCTGTGAAAGAAAAGGAATCTGAGATCCCTGATGCACCTATGATAGGTCCATAGGATTTTGCATCTATAGTGACAACACCTACTGAAGCAATGGAGACAAAATATGACACTATTGCAATTGACAATGTTGAAATACCCATGGCGGCAACAGATAAGGATCTAGACAAATTTGAAGAAGCCTTTGTGAGCATAGAGGAAGTTGATATTCTATGCGGTGAAGAATCACCTAAGAAACAAGAAGAAGTACAAATTGAAGACTTAACAAGATAGGAGGAAGAGAAGGAAGTTGAAAAAGAAGAGCCCTCTATTGAGATCCCAATGAAGGTAAAGAGTGAATTCATGGATGCGAGTCAAAGCACACTCCTTACTCCTAAGTCATCTATATCATTGTTGTCAATTTTGACACCTGATACAACAAGCCTAGACTCATGGGGAGAAGAAGATCTAATGAAGATAAGTGTATTGGCTATGGAGAAAGCCAAAGAAAAACAAGTAATGAGAAATCCTTTATTTGCTGAATCAGTCAGCATACTGAACAATTTATTGCCTGAGGATAAGAAAGTGATAAGTGTCCATTCAGTGGATGATGTTAGCAGCATCTTATCAAACTTCAAAGTAAAATTTTCAAGTCTAGAAGAATCTGCATCAAAGATTGCAGAAGAGAAATATATCAAGAAAAGGCTAAATGAATTGATAAGTAACTTCTCACTTGACCTTAATTCTCTAAAGATTGGTCAAGAATTGATAAAAGAGTTAGTAACAAAAGGAAGGAAGACAATTGCTAACTGCATGAATAAGAACAAAGATAAACTCACCTCAGACCTATTTAAAAAGATCTAGGAAGAAGAATCTATGATGGCAGCAGTAAGAAAATTAGTGGAAGATCCCTCTCAAGACATTAACATGTGCAATAATGTCTATCAAGGACAGTTAGATAAAATTGAGAAGGCAAAAAAATAGATGGCAAAGTTAAGGGCTAGACAAGCACAACTGAGAAATGCACTAGCACTCTCTCTAGATGTGTTGAATCAGAACATCAAGCAAATAGATGCCACAATTGTAACATATGATCGAGGTCCTTGCATAGATTTGGAAAAGATGGAGAAGATAACATATGCATTATGCGCCCATCTTCAGACTGTTGATGCACTCAAGGTTTTTTGGCAGCAAGAAATCAAAAATCTTTAGATTGCATATCTTGATGTATTCTCTATGTAAGTACTTAAAGATTCTCTTTTTTGAGCACCTTTGTCATTAATGCCAAAGGGGGACTAGAGTATATGAAATAAGGGAGATAGAATAATATATGATGTACAATATACAAAAAAGGATAATATAAAGGATAGCAAGTTTTTGTGTAAAGATGTAGTTTAGCAACTTCGCCATATTCTTTTGTTGCCATTAATGACAAAGGGGGAGATTGTTGGAAAGTTTAATTTACTAGTATATATGACTGAGTTTTATGTTGTCATTATGGCAATAAAGTTATACGATGTTTTGTAGTCAGCACACTAACTTAGAAGATCATAATTTGGCTAAGTATAGAAGACAGAGAAGACAGTAAAGCACTTGATGATCAGAGCATCAACACACATGTGTATGATTGAATATTGGTATGTGCCCTTAGATATAAGCTTTTGAGTATGTTACTATGCTAAGTCTAAGAACACATGGTCATATATGACAACATGAAGAAGTTACAACAAGTCTAAGTGACACAGTCAGTAAGTGGCAGAACAGAACAGAGCATGGAGTTGACATATAGTATTTTGACTAGCATATATCATTTTGTTTTGTAAAAGCTATGCGCCTATTGTAATTGTGTTATAAACATGTTAATATCATTTTATGTAAACATGCTTGAGCCAATTAACTTGGAAGTGTTGTATGTGTTAAGTTATTGGCCGACCTAGTAGTGAGTTTTAGTTGTGTCTATTCAACATGTATATATGTGACATGTGCTTTTGTATTTGAGATGTATGGCATATAGAGAAAAGAAGAAATATGTGAAGTATGTATTAGAGTAGTAAGAATGATAAAGAGTTTTACAAGAGGTTAAAGCATCAACGCACAAAAGGAACTAATCAGACAACAGTGTCAAAGAAACAATTCACCTTACAGATATAGTGTGTATTTGATAACTAGGAGGTTGTAGCCTTCTTCATTGAGTAGTGAGCTCTGGTAGTGAGCCATCCACCCCTAAAAGGGTTTGTTACTTATAGACTCTTAACCGAGTCATTGTACTCAACATTGTAATGATTGCTCCTAACATGGAAAAGGAATATTAACAGGTTCATAATACAAAGTACAATTATTTGTGGGTACTAATTCCCACCAGGGTTTTCCTCTGGCCAAGGTTTCCTCGTAAACATATCTTGTGTTATGTGTTATGGTTGAATACTTCATTTTATTTACTATTTATTTCAGTATTTAAGTAATTGAGCTAAGTTTCAAGAATCAAAAATTAATTATAGAACACTGATTCACCCCCTCTTAGTGTTCCAATTCCTAACAATACCAACATTGCAAAACTACCGGTCTACCTACAGGAACTAGTTGTGGTATGAGAGGAGGTCTCATTTGTCTTGATGGTCTCAGGGGAGTAACAACAATTCTCAACCACAGTGGAGTAGGCTACACAATCAGGATCTACACCTCCCTACGCCTTTGTCCTCTGCCCATAGGGGCACCTGTAACATCCTTGGCCTCCTCCATCATAGGAATCAGCTCTGTCAGATCAGAGAACCACCTAATGGGATGCTCTACAATATATGTAATATATGCATCAGTAACACCTGCATCATCTACCTAGGGTTGATAATCCCAGTCCCTGATCTGAAGCCCGTTGTACTCAAGGCCACTACAACATTTGGGGTCAAATTTTGATGTCAATTTGCGATGGCAGTACAATTTATGTTTGCTTTTTGTGTTTTTTTTGTAAGTGCCCCCAACGGTGTCATAATAGTGATGATGTTTTCATAATTGCGATACCCATTTGTATACAAACAAAAAAATGAAAAAGAAAGTGTTATTTGTAATTTTTGAATTCGAAGAGCTACTGCGAAGACGACACTGCACTTTTGCATGGCTGAAGAGGGCATTCGAGTTTGGCATGTGCGAAGAGGCTGACACCATTTGGGAAGAGGGCACTAGCACTTGAGGTAGGCATTTGAGTTTTGTCTTCTCATTAAATCAATTTTAGTGGCATTGTTTACATCTTAGCATTGTTAATAGTGGCATTGTTTACATCTTAGCATTTGGAATGCTCGATGACCCACGAGTTTTGAGAGCTAGGGCATCATTGCTATTTCCTTCAAGGCATTGTGTGAAGTGTTTGATCTCTGTTTATTTGTTTTTCTATTAATATTCACTATGTGGTACTCCCTGTTTATGATCATTTCATGAGGAAATGTCTTGATGGCTCACAGGCTGTAAGCTAGGGCATCATACATTGTTTATGAGCTCACTATTGAATAATGGCATTGTTTACATCTTTTCATTTGGAATGCTTGATGACCCGCGAGGTTTGAGAGCTAGGGCATCATTTCTATTACCTTCAAGGCATTGTGTGAAGTGTTTGATCTCTCTTTATTTGTTTTGCTATTGATATTCACTATGTAGTACTCCCGGTTTATGATCATTTCACGAGGAAATGCCTTGATGGCTCATGGGCTACAAGCTAGGGCATGATACATTGTTCATGAGCTCATTGTTTAGTACTGGCATTGTTTACATCTTTTCATTTGGAATGCTTGATGACCTACAAGCTTTGAGAGCTAGGGCATCATTTCTATTACCTTCAAGGCATTGTGTGAAGTGTTTTATCTCTCTATATTTGTTTTGGTGTTGATATTCACTATGTGGTACTCCCTGTTTATGATCATTTCATGAGGAAATGCCTTGATGGCTCGCAGGCTGCAAGATAGGGCATCATACATTTTTAATGAGCTCACTATTTAATATCTAGCCAGGCCATGTAAATGGTACCAGGCCAACCCACTCAGCCCAACAAAATGTGTCATGTTTATCTTTGTCAAATACAATCATTCACCATTTTGTTCTTGTTCTTCACACAAATATTGCATCAAAAGTAATTGTAAATAATGATTCAGAGAAAAAAGAAACAACTACAATAGATTAGACCCCAAAAGAATACAGTCAACTATAATAGCTCACAATCTCAATGAAATAAACAGTGTATAAAATAATATATGGTGCACAACAACATCAAGCATGCAATGTCAACAATAACATTGCATGATAAAATTCAATACTCTTAGTTTTTATTCACATTGCACATGCATAATTGTAGATGAGGATCAGTAATAGGGTGCCAGGCATTGCTTAGATCCTTTGGATCTAACCCCATCTTTTCCTTCCTTGCAGGTTTTAGATCATACAAGAGCATACTGGATTGAACCCCGGGTCAACACTTCATTACTTCAAGCAATGTCTGGCACCTTCATTATTTATGTTCATCCACTTATGTATATTTTCATTCATTCATATTCTTCTAAAAGTTGGCTATTAGCGACCATATATGATGATTCTTGATGTTTTTGGGTCATTTGATGAAAATATGTAAAAGTTTCTTAAAAGTTTATATTTTTTATTTCAATTTTTAAAATCATAAAATGAATAAAATTTAAAGATAAAAAAATTAAGATAATCTTTGTCTTCACTTAAAACAAAAACATAAAGCTCATAAAGCATGGTAAAAGAGGGCCCTAACTATGGTAAAATGAGAAAGTTGCCACCTTGCACCCATCTTCATATGGTAGCTGCGAAGGAACTATGTTATAAAATTTCAAGGCATGAAATTTTATACTTTTTGACATCATACTTTTTTCTCCTTAGCATTGAGTTTACAATGTGGGAGACTCGAAGAAAATATATGTACAGTTATAAAATTTCATGCCTTGAAATTTGGTATGAAATTTTATAACATAGTTCCTTAGCATTTGATCTTTATATGGCAGCTATGACTTGAGGTACGCATTCGAGCTTTGTCATTAGTAATAAAATAGGGACATCAGGGTGGTCCCACAATAGTGTGTCCCACTTTTTGGCCAACTTTGACATAGAGATCAACATTTTGAGAAATAACTTCACTTTCAAACACCTGTTGCCGCAAAACTATTAGGAATTTGAAGATGATGTAAACTAGAGTCTTTTAGAAATTTCTTTGTAGTTTCTAAATATATTTTTAAAAAATAAAATAAAATTCATTTAAATTCATTTTTCCTTCTCCTTCGAAAAGTGGTTTGTGTGAAAAAATATGTTTTTTGGGAGTTACTATCACTTGGATCAACATAATTTAAAAAAAAAAAATGATAACGATGTAATTCTTTTGAGATTATATTTTTAACTTCAATATCTAAAGGATGCAATTAGTTTCATTCATTTTGGGTCAATATTTCATAGTTTATTAAGTTCTAAAGAGACAATAAATGTAATTTAGACATAAGGTCACTTGGATCGCTCTAACTTGATCTGTGTATATCAAATTCATTTTTTCTCTTTTTTGTAGAAAGGTAACACAAATAATCTTTTCCTACATATTTTTTCATAATTTTTTTTTTCAAATTTACTATTTTTCCCGAAGTCTTGAAGAGACGGGTTGTTGAATGACCAAACAACCCATGTTTAGTTAAAGTAATATTTAAAAGTGATAATGAAATCAATATGTATTAAAATTATATTCATTAGAAAGCTTGTTCAGAATAGCATCATACTAGATAGATAGGTTTTTCAAATAGATTGATTTGATCTACCAAAACATAAAGTCGAAGTGATTTTTTGTCAGCATTTTAATAGGTGTGAAGGAGACTCCACTGTAGGTATGAATGAGGAGTATATATGTTATATCAATGTTTTTTTAATCTAAGAGGCTTTGAGCTAACCATTTGTAATTAATTCCTTCAAATGGAACCTCTAAAGGCTTAAATCATCATATTTTATTGAAAAAGTGTTATTTTAGCAAAAATCAGCATGTCTATAAAAGTGGGACACACTATTGTGGGAACACCCATCAGTAATAAAATAATACACTTACTATTTTTAATTTGAGCTCTGGCATCATGCAATGTTATTGCTGTCAAAACAGTAAGTGTATTAAGGTATGATCTAATAGCAGCAACCTCATTGATCATTACCTTTGACTCCTCCATCATTATAGAAGAGATAGCTACCTACAACTATATTTCATAATTCCTCCTTTGAAGTCATAGGTTAGTTTAACTATTGGACAATGAGCTAATAGGAGTTTCGAATAGATTTGAATAAAAACTACGAGTATTGAATTTTATCATGCAATGTTATTGCTGTCATTGCATGCTTTCTGCTGTTGTGCACCATATATTATTTTATACACTATTTATTTCATTGAGACTATGAGCTATTGTAGTTGATTGTATTCTTTTGGGGTCTGATCTATTGTAGTTGTTTCTTTTTTCTTTGAATAATTATTTATAATTACTTTTGATGAAAAATTTATGTGAAGAACAAGAAAAAAATGGTGAACGAGTGTATTTGACAAAGATAAACATGACACATTTTGTTGGGCTGATTGCATTGGCCTGGTACCATTTACATGGCCTGGCCAGATATTAAATAGTGAGCTCATGAACAATCATCCTACTACTTACACTGCAATTTCTATGTCCACTTACAATAATAAATTATAGAGTTTCACTACAATTTCTATGTCCATTGCCATTAAAATATATCACTCCTCCTGTTATATAGGCATCCTTCTAATTAAGTGTTGCCATTAAAATATATGACTCCTCCTATTATATAATGTATATGCATACTTGTTTAAAATACCATACTTGTTGCTCTTAAATAGTATTACCATTTCACTCAAATTTACATGACATTAAAGCCAATCCCAAAATGTATACATACGTGTAAGTATAGGAGAAGCTGGATTTTGCAACTATTGAAAAAAAAAAACTATACCAATAGCAACTTACGAGAAACTATACTTGTGCTTACCACACCATACCTCAACATCATAATGCTTATCATTTTCAAGCTTCAATGAGGCTTCATACCACCTAGCATTCGCAGATTTGTATGCAACATTGATTTAGGTTGGAGGTAAACTACGTGTGTCATGTAAACAACATGGTTGAATTCAATCTCTTTTGTGCATTTTCAAGAGTTTTCCCACCAATACAAGCGTAAATAATGCATTGAACGTAATCTACGAACACTGCATGGTATGAAATCTCGCTGAAGCTTGAAATATATCACTCCTCATGTTATTGTCAAAATTAAATTCAAATATTTCTCAAAACATTTATTCTTGTAGAATTAAGATATCCTTATCTTAATAATAAAATAATCTTGCATAATAGCTTTTGAATCACATTAACACACACCCATGTTCTATAGCATAGTTCATTTTAGAAGTGTATGGCTTGACTATGCACATGCATAATTATAGATGAGGATTAGTAATAGGGTGTCATGCATTGCTTAGATCCTTTGGATCTAACCCCATCTTTTCCTTCCTTGTAGGTTTTGGATCATACAAGAGCATACTGAATTGAAGCCTGGGTCAACACTTCATTACTTTAGGCAATGTTTGGTACCTTCATTATTTATGTTCATCCACTTATGTATGTTTTTGTTCATTCATATTCTTCTGAAAGTTAATCTTTATGAGTTCAAATTCAAAATAGTAAGTGTATTATTTTATTACTGATGTCCATATTTGACCTAATAGCATCAATATAACAAATAGAGCACCGACCAATCAAATATGGACATGAGGTGCTCAAATAGTGAGCTCATAAAATAATATATTTAGTCTTAATAAAATCTTATAAAATAACATATATTGTGTGAAGTGTTTGATCTCTCTTTATTTGTTTTGGTGTTGATATTCACTATGTGGTACACCCCGTTTATGATCATTTCATGAGGAAATATCTTGATGGCTCGTGGGCTGCAAGTTAGGGCATCATATATTGTTCATGAGCTCACTGTTTAATACGAGCATTGTTTACATCATCTCATTTGGAATGCTTGATGACCCATGAGTTTTGAGAGCTAGGGCATCATTTCTATTACCTTCAAGGCATTGTGTGAAGTGTTTGATCTCTCTTTATTTGTTTTGTTGTTGATATTCACTATGTGGTACTCCCTGTTTATGATCATTTCACGAGGAAATGTCTTGATGGCTTGCAGGTTGCAAGCTAGGGAATCATGCATTGTTTATGAGCTTATTGTTTGAGCACCTCATGTCCCTATTTGATTGGTTGGTAATTGAATAGTGAGCTCATAAACAATGCATGATCCCGAGCTCAAATTCAAAATAGTAAGTGTATTATTTTATTAAGACTAAATATATTGTTTTATTAAATTTTTATTAAGACAAAGTATTTTGGGTTAGTTTTATGTTGTTTTATAAGATTTTATTAAGACTAAATATATGATGTAAACTCATAATTATACTTGATATATATATACTTCAAAGGAGGAATTATGAAATATAGTTGTAGGTAGTTACCTCTTCTATAATGATGGAGGAGTGGAAGGTAATGATCAATGAAGTTTTTGCTATTAGATCATACATTAACACACTTACTATTTTGAATTTGAGATCAGGCATCATGCAATGTTATTATTGTCATTGCATGCTTGCTGCTGTTGTGCACCATATATTGTTTTATACACTGTTTATTTCATTGAGACTGTGAGCTTGGTTTTTCTTTCATAAGTGTATGGCTTGACTATGCACATGCATAATTGTAGATGAGGATTAGTAATAGGATGCCATTCATTGCTTAGATATTTTTTATCTAACCCCTATATCTCTTTTCTTTGCAGGTTCTGGATCACACATGGTCACACTAGATTCATACCCGGGTCAAAAATTCATCACTTCAGGCAATGTCTGGCACCCTTATTATTTATGTTCATCCTCTTATGTATGCTTGTACTCTTGTATTTTCTTCTAAGAGTTATTTTCCTTGTATAGTATATACAATTTATTTTTCATATATACATGTAATTGTTAGATGCAAAAATTTCTTTTCCTTTACATGTATCTTTGCATGAAATGAACACAAATTAAACAAGATCATCTAATAATGAAAACTAGGGTATTATAGTCACTCATCTAGTAATTAGTTCCCCAAATCATTACTAAGGATTGAAAATAAGTCTAAGTCCCCAAATCTATTGTTCTATGTGTATAAAACAATATATGGTGCACAACAGTAGCAAGCATGCAATGACAACAATAACATTGCATGGTGCCTGAGCTCAAATTCAAAATAGTAAGTGTATTAATGTATGATCTAATAGTAGCAGCCTCATTGATCATTACCTTTCACTCCTCCATCATTATAGAAGAGATAACTACCTACAACTAGGACATCATGCATTGTTTATGAGCTCACTGTTTGAGCACCTCATGTCCCTATTTGATTGGCCAGTGATGTGAGTGTTCCAAGGCTTGCTTGCACTGCAACCAAGAGACCTAGCTTGTCTCTTCTAGGAAACTAGTCTCCTCTAGGTCCTGATTAGTTTAGATGATTAACTAAGACAAATCCTAGCTCTTCTCTAAGAGTTCTTAACCTTTGTGCTTCACCTTGAAAGACTAACACCTTATAGATAGTACAATTCTTCTTCCTCACTTAGAAAGCTCTAAGTGCTACCTTCTCACAAACTTCATTCTTCATTGCAGGGGTGTCCTTCATTATGAAAAAATTCCTAATGTTTGCACTTGAGTCCATTTTATTGGGTCTTCAAGCCCTTTTCCACCAGGTTCAAGGTTCCACCTTGAAATGGCCTAATTAGGCCTAATTTTCTTGTAGCCTTTTGTAGAGGCTTTTGTCCTTTCTTTCCAAAATTCTACAAACAACCTATAAAACCAATTGGGTATTTGGATACCCTTTTTGATCTTACTAAAGATTCTACAAGTTTTAGGTCCCGATAGCCTTCGTACACTGCCTTCCTACAAACTAGGACAAACATGGCTAATTAACCTATTTTCTAGGACTGACTGTATCCTGGATGAATCTTGCTCAAAACTTGACCTAAGTGATTGGAATGAACCTAATCAAATTAATATGTCAAGGTATGATGAAAACCTTCTTGAAACTATACCTATTCTGTACAACACCTTTCTACGCTGTAAGAAATCTTCAAACTCTCATTCCTAGACCTCTAACCGGGCTCTGTCTGCTCGCCTAGGGCCTAATGGTAAAAATAGCTCTCCAAACTTTCATAACCCCTAATCCTAAAAATATGTACACTAATGACTCCCCTAGCATTTCCATCTATCCTTAGGTGTTTCCCATGGTTAGATTTCATGGGGGAGCCATGAAAGCACAATCTAGTCAAAACAAGACCAGTGGGAACTCTAAAACAAAAACAATTTAAACAACACAATAGAACTTCTCAAAACAACTTAATTCCTAAATGAAAAAATCTTAGAACTTATCAAATAACACTAATAATCCAATAGATCAAGACTTTCAATCCATTTTAAGGCACTGTCAACACAAAAGCTCAGGGTATTCACTGAAACAGTGTTGCAGAGCTATATTCAATACTCAAAAACTATTACAATGCATAACTATCCTCAAGATTCAAGCCTTCCTAAACATAAGATGCCATTTCCACCATTCTAGGGCCTATTGGATGATCTCCCACCTCCTATTCTCAAGGGAATCCAAAGTAACCGAGTTGCATGCAACATTTGCAATTATTGCAAATGTTGTCATGACAACTTAATAACATTTGACATCTTTCTCTATGCCTTGATCCTACTTCTTAGGCCTCTATCATTTCTAGATTCTAAGGAACCAACTCATTTAATGACCTTATGGCATCTCTATGACATCCATTAACACTATTTATGTGCCTAAGACACATTGAAGACTCTATCCCAAACTACTAACACTAAGAATTAAAGACTACTAACATTGGCTATTTGTGTGACCTTAGTCCTAATGACTAACTCACCTAGCCTACATTGCAATGAACTTCTAAGGTCTAAAAAAAAACTACTCTACTCTTCCTAACTTGGCTAGATTCAAGTACAAGCCAAACCAAGTAAGCATGGAGGTAAGCCTAGGTGTGCTCTGGCACCAACTAGTGCTCAAACAATGAGCTTATAAATTGCGACACCCATTTGGTTATAAAAAAAAATGAAAAGAAAAAGAAAGTGTCATTTCTAATTTTTGAATTTGAAGAGCTGCTGCAAATATGACATTGCACTTTTGTGTGGCGCAAAGAGGGCATTTGAGTTTGGCGTGTGCGAAGAGGCCAACACCGTGTGGGAAGAGGGCACTAGCACTTGAGGTAGGCATTCAAACTTTGTCTATTTGATCATAAATGGGGAGTACCACATAGTGAATATCAACAACAAAACAAATAAAGAGAGATCAAACACTTCACACAATATATGTTTCTTTATAAGATTTATGAAGACTAAATATATTATTTTATGAGCTCATTGTTTGAGCACCTCATGTCCCTATTTGATTGGTCGGTGCTCTATTTTTTATATTGATGCTATTAGATCAAATAGGGACATCAGTAATAAAATAATACACTATGTGGTACTCCCTATTTATGATCATTTCATGAAGAAATGTCTTGGTGGCTCGCGGGCTGCTGCAAGCTAGGGCATGATACATTGTTCATGAGCTCACTGTTTAATACTGGCATTGTTTACATCTTTTCATTTGGAATGCTTGATGACCTGCGAGCTTTGAGAGATATGGAATCATTTCTATTACCTTCAAGGCATTGTGTGAAGTGTTTGATCTCTATTTATTTGTTTTGGTGTTGATATTCACTATGTGGTACTCCTTGTTTATGATTATTTCATGAGGAAATGTCTTGATGTCTCACAGGCTACAATATAGGGCATCATACATTGTTCATGAGCTCATTGTTTAATACTGGCATTGTTCATGAGCTCACTATTTAATATCTGGCCAGGCCATGTAAATGGTACCAGGCCAACCCAATCAGCCCAACAAAATGTGTCATGTTTATCTTTGTCAAATACACTCATTCACCATTTTGTTCTTGTTCTTCACACAAATATTGCATCAAAAGTAACTGTAAACAATGATTCAAAGAAAAAAGAAACAACTACAATAGATCAGACCCCAAAAGAATACAGTCAACTATAATAGCTCACAATCTCAATGAAATAAAAAGTGTATAAAATAATATATGGTGCACAACAACATCAAACATGCAATGATAGCAATAGTATTGCATGATGCCCGAGCTCAAATTCAAAAAAATAAGTGTGTTAATGTATGATCTAATAGCAACAACCTCATTGATCATTACCTTTCACTCCTCCATCATTATAGAAGAGATAACTACCTACAACTAGGGCATCATGCATTGTTTATGAGCTTACTATTTGAGCACCTCATGTCCCTATTTGATTGGCCGGTGGTCAAATAGTGAGCTCATAAATAATGCATGATGCCCTAGCTTGCAGCCCGCAAGCCATCAAGACATTTCCTCATGAAATGATCATAATGGGGAGTACCACATAGTGAATATCAACAACAAAACAAATAAAAAGAGATCAAACACTTCACACAATATATGTTGTTTTATAAGATTTTATTAAGACTAAATATATTATTTTATGAGCTCATTGTTTGAGCACCTCATGTCCCTATTTGATTGGTTGGTGCTCTATTTTTTATATTGATGCTATTAGATCAAATAGGGACATCAGTAATAAAATAATGCACTTACTGTTTTGAATTTGAGCTCATAAAGATTAAGATATCTTACTATTTGGAATTTCTATGTGCTTTGAGCCAATGAAATTTTTATCATATGATGAAGTAATAATGCATTAAATGTCTTACTTATGTCCCTATTCAATTTTAATTTCATAGTGAATTCATGATTTATAATTCAGTTGTAGTAGCTCAATGTGTTTGAACTCAAGAATACCCCTTGGTTTCCTACAAAGCTTTTGGCGAAATATGTCAAAAAATGAGAAGCTATGAGAAGGTGACATGAAGCTAATGAAAGGAGGCATCTCCAATTTGTTTTGCAGATATACACATTAAGGATCATGTCAGATAATACAAGTGAATTTGATCAAAATAGAGAGACAATTGCTAGATTTTTGTCTAACTTTCAAAGAGAAGGCGATGACAAATGTTATTGTCCATGCAAGAGTTGTAACAACTTAAAGACAAGAAGAATCAAAATCAAAATAGCAAAGAGACATTGTAGGGAGAATGGTCACATGAAAGGGGGGTTTGATTATAATCTAGTGGTAAGTTATTTGTTATATTGTTTTCACAATTAATATACATATGAACCATGGAAGGAGGTTTGATTATCATCATTTCTATATAGGTCGATCTCCCCAATGTGAATATAGAGGATGATCCCATGGAAGATGATGATCATGCACCAGAAAACACATTTGAAGATGATGGTATAAATGCATTGATCGTTGACACATTTGGTACTGGTGCTGCTGGTGCCGATGATGATGATTATGATGAAGATGACATTGATGACGTCCATGATATACCTCTACTTGTGAAGGTAGACATGACCCTTTATGAAGGCTTCCAATCTACTTTTCTCTTTGTTGTATTGTTGTTGGTGAATTTGAAGGTTATGAATGGTTTATCCAACATAGCAATGTCACGTATGCTAAGGTTTGTCATATATGTCATTATAGTCTATAAAAGGTGAAACATGTACCATTAAGATTGTTTATAGTAATGACTTATATTATTTGTTGTAGATTGATAGGTGACTTTTTGTTACCACCATCAAATGTTCTCCCTTTCTCATACCTAGAATTATGTGCCACTATGAAACATATTGGAATGGAGTATCAAACAATAGATGCTTGTCCTGAAGATCATATTATTTATTATAAAGAACACAAAAAATGAAACAGAATTCCATGAATGCCATACAAGCAGATATTGAGATGATCAAGTGACAAAAAAGGTGGCTCACAAGGTTCTTCATCACATCCCCATTATTCCACGTCTGAAATGATTATTCAGGTGCAATAGCTTGGCACAATTTATGGATTAGCATGCATGCGACAGGAGTCAAGATGACATTATTCAAATGCCTGCAGATGGTTCATCATTTATAGACATAGAGGAAAAGTGGCCACACTTTAAAGAGGAACCTCAAAATCTCAGGCTTTCTCTAGCAGCAAATGGTGTCAATCCGCATGGAGAGATGAGATCCATTTGCTCGGTGTGGCCTATTTTTATTATAAACAATAACCTTCCTCCATAGATGTCAATAAAGAGGGAGCACATTATGTTGGAAATGATTGTTCTAGGTATCTTATTATTTTATAGTTATCTACATGTAATTACAAGTCTTGGAGTGAAATGGCCACAATAATTATCTGATGTTGTTGTTAATTCAACTAGGTAAGTACCAAGTGAAAGATATGAATGTATATATTGCGCCTCTTATCAACGAGTTGTTGGTGTTATGGAATGGTTTCACTATGTATGACATATCTAGACCAATTGGACAAAGAGAATTTCAATTCCATGCAATGCTTGTGGGGACAATTCATGATGCTCCAGGGTTGACACATTTCAGTGGTATGTTATGGTAAATTCTACTTGTATGCAATAATTAAAATTCTAAAAATATACATATTTAATCCAATTTTATCGTTATCTTGTAGGTCTTCAAACAAAGGGAAAATTTGCATGTCCAATGTGTGGTCCAAAGATGAAATCCCGTCATTCCAAAAGTTTAAGAAAATAGGTGTTTGATGAGTAAAGACAATCCCTCCCCAGTAATCATAAGTATCGAAGTGCAGAAAGTCATCTTTTCAATGGGAAAGAAGAGACTACATCAAAGCCCTGAAGAATGACACCTCACCTATGACAGTTGGAATATAATAGAATTTAAGGTAATATCATTCCACATAATGGTCGATGTTTGAAATTTATATATTTTGGTTGTGTTTTGTTGGCTAATTATGTAGTTGATGACCTTGAAGGTCGTGAAGGCATCACTGACCATCTTCCAAAGGGACTAAAATATTATCCTAGAGAATTTAGTAGGCTGCCCTACTATGAAAATCTACAAATTGTGCATTTGTTTGATACTATGCATATTGGAAAGAATGTAACAGAGACACTGTGGAAAATATTGGACGGAAGGTGTGACAAAGAAAAAATTGGCAAAATTTGTAGTGACATTCATTATTCCAATCATACAATGAAAAATATCATTGAATCAAATGGCAATGGAGACCGGATTAATGCAAGTGCTCTTCCTTGGTTATTAACAGAGCAACAAAGTAATGCCATAAAAGAAGTGATCCGAAAGATTTGATTTCCTACAGGATTTTCTGTGGATATAAGCAATCTTAGATCAAAGAAAAATGATTTTGGGTTAAGGATGAAAATGCGTGATTGGCATACCTTCATCAAGGTAAGTTGTAATCTTTTGTATTTACAATATATTTGTGTAATTGCATTCAATTTTCATTGTATGAAATGATCAATTGAAAATTGTTACAATATTTGCTACCCCTATCTCTCCTAGAGAACTTCGACAATAATATCAAACAAGTGATATATATGATCTTGGAAAATACATGAGGTAAGCAGTGATATTTGTTCAATATATCAAACAATAATATCAAATAAGTAATATATTGTAAAGTCTCATATTTATATATTTATGTCTTGAATCCCTTGTAGGTGGTTGTCATCTAAATAAATCCATAAAGAAGATATAAAATATTGGAAGAAAACAATTTGTCGATTAATGTGTGAAATGTAAGTGTTTACCTCCAAATTTTGTCAATGCACAAGAACACTATCTCATACACCAAGTTGAGGAGATTGAATTGTGTGGAATTGTACATGCTACGTCAATGTGGATGGTTGGGAGACACTTGAAATTTTTGAAGGGTTTGGTACGACAAAGAGAACATCCTGAGAGTTCTATGGTTGAGGGATATATGGTATACTAGATGATGGTGTATGTTACTCAATATCTTCCTAATCTTGTAGCAAAGATGCATTTAGATTGCATTTGGGATCTCGACTCAATTAAAAAATTTGAAGGGGAGTACTTGGTGGGAAACGGTAGATTTAGGAAACTAAAAGGTAATAAATTTTTGAGATGTTATTGTAGCATATTAATTCTTAATCTTCAAAATAAATCTGTTGTAAGTCATCTATTTACTTTTGTACAATTGCTAAAGAGTGGGATGCAATACATTTGTTTATTGCAAACAATCAAGATTGGATGACGGCATGGATTGAATGATGTCAACATGATGGTCATAGATTAACATGGGAATCTATGTCTTCATTGGTTATACAAGCTCATCACAATGGAGATCCCAATGTTACACAAAAGGAAATAGATTTAGCATATGGTTTAAGAGATCACCAGGTACTTATAAATTTGTTAATTAATCAATTGTATATTTTTCAACTCATGATGCAATAATTTATACATGTTTGACATTATTGCAGGTGAAACACCACAAGGCTATGTTTTGCAATGGTTATAAATTTTGCATCAAAAATTTGGATGACACGAAGAGAACTTGTGATTCTGGGATAAGTGAAATGTTCCAGGTGACTAATATTTCATCTAGAAATGACTTACATCCTCAAGAGTCTCAAAATTGATGCTATGGTATTTTGGTTGATATACTTGACTGTGACTTCAATTCCTTCAAATTAGTTCTCTTCGTTGTGAAATGGTACAGACTACGACTCAATAAAAATGATCCTGATAGAACTATTATTGAACATGACAATGGATTTCCAATGATTAATACAAGGTTGTTTGAGCTAGTTGGAGAAGAGCCCTATGTTCTTCCAAGCCAATGTGAGTAGGTATTTTACTCAGAGGTTCCACATAAACTAGGTTGGTCATTTGTTGTTAGACATGATCCAAGAGGAAGACTGATAAAGTATAATGCGATGGAAGAAGATACCAAGGAAGATGAAGAATTGGAAGATGATGTAGAACTATATCACAATCAAGAGCTAGTCGAAGAAGAATATGAAGAAGAAGATGATGATGACATTGCTACTGATGAGGATGATGTTGCTACTGATGATGATGATGTTGCTACTGATAAGGATGATGATGATGAGGATGATGATGATGATGATGGTGATGGTGATGGTGATGATGATGACAATAGTGGTGGTGATGATGCCATCGACGATGATGATCTTGATGATGAGATGGATGAAGAAGAATATCAATGACATGAATGAAATGTACAATTATGCCAGATGTTTAGCATTTTCTAATGATTGTTTTATACTTGCTACTCTTATTCACCTTGTTTTATATGTCCTAATTATATATCTTTGATCTTTTCTTAAGAGAAATTTCATTCTAAAAGAGTGTATTTAATCTCTATATGCTTAAACAACCTCACTAGTTAAGACTGTTCTCATTTGTAGTGGGCATGAAAAGAATCAAATCACTTGAAAGACACCAGTATTTACACATGCACAAATTAGTGACGTGATTAAGAAAATTACCACATTTACATCTACCCCATCTACATCTATACCTGATGTAGGAAATGAGTGCAACTTATGCAAGGCTCGAGAGGCAACCATTGTCGCCAAGATTGCTTCAATGGCGAAAGCAAAAATCATATTTCTACGATGCCTTCTTTGTGTAGTTTGTGCACTACTTTGTTGGGACCATATGCGTAAATGTGGTTAATAGAGGGCTATTGTAGATACTAATTTTTTTTATAGAATTTCTAGTAGATACACATAAAGAACATGCACATAAACACGACAAATGAGAAACATAAATGTAGATATCACAACAGCTGACAAACATAAATGTAGGCATCATAATCACAATTTTTTGGAGACACAACATAATTGAATGGTATACCTAGATGATGCAACACAACTATATATCACTCCTCTAGTTCCAATTTTACACTGCGGTAAAAGAAATCCATAGATAAAAAATAAATTTAGAGAGCAGAGGAGAGCGAGAATGACCAAAGTAATATAGGTCCCTATATTACTTTGGTCATTATCGCTCTCCTCCTGTGCTCTCTAAATTTATTCTTTATCTTTGGGTTTTGTTTACGTAGTGTAGACATGGAACTGGAGGAGTAGTTGCATTGCATCATCTGGGTATACCACTCAATTATATTGTGTTTCCAAAAAAATGTGACCATGATGCCTACATTTATGTTTCTCAGCTGTTGTGTCCCAGGACCCCTTATGACCCTTTACAACCCTTTACGATCCCTAATAATACATCTTAGAGATCTTAAAATGTTGTAAAGGGTCATAAGAGGCTCCTAGGAGGGGTCAGATGAGCTTCCACCTTCACGTGGTTGGCCTTGTTAAGTAGAGAATGTTAAACTATTCTCAAAAAAAAGAGAAGCTCAATAATTTAAGATCTCAATCCACGTACGGAAAATATATATCGATCCATCTCAATGGCTACCAAATCAACAGATCTCTGTCAAGAACCCAGTTGCAAAGAAACACCATAGACCACACCATGAACCCATTGTGAAGAGGCATTCAATGTCTCATAAGTTGCATCAAATGATCCACTTTCTGTAATCTAAGTCTCTTAGCTCAGTTCACCAAGAAGAAGACTTCTCCCAAGTCATCACGGACACTATAGTGATCTACGAATCTCCAATGTGCAAGTTCTGCACGTCACTTTTTCAACATCACACCTAACTCATTTGAAACTATGGAAAAATGATAGATGATCCTAGCGATCCCTCACAACCTGATCTCAACAACAACGCAAAGAGTAGCTTGATTCTATCTTTAAGCCGATCAATGCACAGTCTACTCAAACTCCAAGTCAAGTCACTGCTACACTCCATAGGAACAAAGCACATCAAATTTAGACCAAAGAATTCAAGAAGTCACTCGAATAAGATCTGAATACAATCAGGTCCGCATATATCCCATGAACACATTAGGAAGAATGCATCTTTGATCGCCGCACTAGCTTCTTGTGCTAGAGCCATCACTGTCACAAGTCTTGATTTGGTAGGATCTATTCAAAATCCAAGTCTCTAGACTTGACTCAATAATCCACGACCCACTACCAAATCTACTACAAAGTTATCTTTGAATGATCCATAACCAAATCACGAGTAGGAACCAGATCTGCAAGAACACCATTCTGAATTGACAAATATATATATATTAAAAAAAATTGATTATCTTTGTAACTATGACGACCTCATAACAATGATAGTTATCCATCGCAAACATCTGACATCCAACCATCACAATAACAATATCATTGTCAAAAAAAACCATAAACGATGAATATTCATCGTAAATTTTGAATGCATGTTCATCTCATGTACAACATAGTCGTCATTACAAACCATAAATGACAGACATCTATCATTAACTTCTGATAGAGATATGTTACATTAATAGCATTTCCATTGGTAAACAAGTTACAAATGATAGCTACCCATCAAAATATTCTGATAGGTCGCTATCATTTGTATTTGTTATGATGGATAGACATCCCAATTTTGATGGCCATAAATAGGTCTGACGACAGGTTTTCTTTGTTGGCACCCTCTTTTTGCAATGACCATGGTTGTCATAATTACAATGCCTAACAAAACCATCAATTTTTTTGACTACAAAATTACAACGCTGGGTGGTGTCTCTTAATCGATAATATACTATCTAAATTCAGATGTTCAAGCATTGGAAAAAGGTCTCAAATGTACTAGTGGGCTACACACTGCAAAAGACAACTGGGTAGACCATCCCAATCCAATCTCTCACACCTATCATGTGTATACCAAGAACTCCTATTGCTCATCTTGGATGAGTCCATACTGTCTCCAAAGCTGCGTGATAAAAAATCTCTCAAGGATGGTGGTAGACCACCCTATCAATATTTGGTCGTGATAAG
The DNA here is from genome assembly GCA_027943335.1 of Chamaecyparis obtusa. Taxonomy (NCBI): domain Eukaryota; kingdom Viridiplantae; phylum Streptophyta; class Pinopsida; order Cupressales; family Cupressaceae; genus Chamaecyparis; species Chamaecyparis obtusa. The sequence goes on along the minus strand of BSBK01007635.1, from coordinate 174,743 downwards.
AATAACCAAACTGAGCACGAGCTATAGGCCATGCCTCCACTTGCAAGTATGGTCTCCAGATGACCACCATCATATCATCTAGCACTTGGTGCTAGTACTTTGTGTGCCCTATCTTAACCTGTGTCATGAACTCTGAGTACCTGTAGATGAGAGGCTCCTGAGCCCATCTCTAATCATCGCATATGGGCCTGCATATAGGGATGTGCTCCCATGCCCAGATCTGGAGAACTATAGCTCCTGATGCAAATGTATTACTCTCATGGTAGAAAATATCATGCATCTCTGTGAACATATGGACTAATAGACACTGCCCCCATCCATACTTTGCTAGCTACGCCATCAAACATTGAATCATAGGAGTGCAGCCCATCAGTAGATCGTTCCACTGATGGTTAGACATGATGGTCCTGCTAATCATCCCAGCAATGATACACTCTAGACAATGAGTCTTCCCATAACATTGTACAAGCACCTCCCATGAGATCTACTATGTGATCTTCTCATCTTCTCTAAAGAGTGTCTGGAATGCCTGCAAACTTGTATTACCCGCACTGAGATAGTCCAGGCGGGGGCCATGAAATGGTATCCGAAGTATCCTATATACATCCTCAGGAGTGACTATAATCTCCTCTGTTAGGAGATGGAAGGTCCGTGTCTCAGAATGGAATTGCTCAACAAGCATGGTAATTAGCCCATGGTTCACCCAAATATCAGGAAAAATGATCAAGTTCTCAAAACCACATGCTGCAAGGTGCACTCTCATAAGATCACGCAAGGCTGGGTAGAATCTCTGTGTAGTTGGATGGGAAAAACGAACATGGACATCTGGGTACAAGAACTACAAAAGAAAAAAAATAGGACAACTATTAGAAATTTGCTAAACAATAAGGCTATATGCACGCAAACTGAGAAAATGAGCATATTAGAAGGTGCATTAAAGACTATATAAGTTAGCTATAAAATAATTTTTTTTGAAAAATTTGCTTAAGGACAGAAAAAATGCTCACTATTTTTCATACGACATTTTAGACTGGTGCCAATTGTCATACGACAATATACATCTACCCATATGACATTTGATGGGTATACAACACTACAAGTTCCCGCACAACATGTGAGGGACCCGATGAAATGTCGTACAAGAGATGGGTATCTCCCATACGAAAATCTACTAGAATGGACATGACATATGAATTGGAATTGAAATGTTGTATGACTACCCATAGGTTGTCGTACGACATCTCATGAGGCAAAAATTCAAAAATTCAAAAATCATCCTAAATATCCTAGAAAGCATTAAAAACGTGTCAAATTGAATTCACAGAGAGGCACAAAGGTCCACTTACCGGATTACCATACCGACGAGGTCTTTGATACTGCCTAGAGCACTCGAAATGATGTGAAGACACAAGAACCTTCATTTTCTCTCAAAGGGCTCCACAAAGTTTCTAAAGTCAAATGTTTAAAATGAATTGAAAATGACCCTTTTGGGCTTTATATAGGTTTTGACCTAATTTTTCAAAGTGCTCCGTTTTGCATGAAAATTGCACTCTTGATTAATTTCGATGTTCTGAACCCATTTTCAGGATCAAAATTAAAATCTGTGATCATTTACATTGTCAAAAATGTGATTTAAAATATTTGGACCCAAGACGACCGATTGCTTGGATAATCGACCTTCGTAACATCATAGAAATTTAGTATTCAACTTAATTGATTATCTAACATCAAACTCTTCAAATTTCAACTTGGTCAACCATGGTCAAACCTAGTCAAACTTGGTCAACAAGACCCCTAAATGATGCAGAACGCATCCTCAGACATGTACAACCACTTCTACAATTGATTACATTGCTTCTCATCATTTCACGTTGGATTTTCTACCAGATTTCAATTTTAATCCCAAAGAAGGCATGGTATTACACATCATTAATCAAATCTGTCAATCAAATTTTCTTCAGCAATTAAGACAACAACCATGTCTAATTGCTAATTCATTAAAGTCCTCGTGTCTTGGGGCACATCGCTTGGGGAATATCAGATTCATCAAAATTCATATCAATCTGGTGTTCTCTTAATCTTGTGAACTGTATCAGCTCTTTGTAACCATTGGTTCAGTAGTGTTATTTCCTTGATTCTTCATAACTGAAGGGTTCATATTTGGCATCCTTTTGATTCCTTTGGACAACCAGGTCTAGAGTCAGGACAGTCACTTCCTTGTAATCATAGGTTCAAAATTAGTCATTTTGACACTTCTTCATAATTACCGGTTCATTGTTGATATTATTAAATATCATCTTGATTCTTGGTCAATCAGGACTTGAATCAACATCTTCAAATCTTTCAATCGATTTCTGTCTCGAAATCGGTTAACATTTCAGGATTAGTTTCTCCACCACATAACTAAGTTCAAACATCATCAAAAACAAATTAATCTTTGAACCACTGCGCTTCACACAATAATTCAAAGAGGGGCAAAATGTAATACTCTAAAAATGGGCTTCAGTACCATTGACCTCCTACATTGACAAATTGATCGAAATTGACTCTAAAGTCCTAACCTAAGGCACATATGCACATCAAATCATCGAAACCCTAATCGATCTTATCTTAATTATGCATAGGGGAATATTCATAAATATTCCTAATTTATCCTAATTATTTCTAACTAGCAATTGCACCCAAAGAAGGTGTAATGGTTATGCTGATAGGAAGATATACTTGGACAATATATATAGATGGGTGGGGAGAAAATTTACTTTTGTCTAATGTAAGATGATAATTAACTTAAATCTTATAAGGCACATTAATCATTAGTCCAATACATTGGTTATTTATAAACATTTGTTGTTCACTAGTTTTGGCTTTGTGTTGTCCCTCTGCTGGCTTTTATCTTCATGCTAGTATTTGTTCTATGTTTTGGTGTTTTGTCTTAGATGGGCTTTAATGCTTAATATCTCTATCTTTTAATGTAAAGGGTTTCATGTACCCTTCAAAACCTTCTTTCACTTAATCAAAAACATCTTTTTAAAAATGACAATAAATACCAAAGAGAGACCAATAACATTAAAACTATTATTAATATATTTCTAAACTGAATTTCAACATAAAACTAACTCTAACCCTAATTTATCCCTCATGCCACACATATTTAATTTTGGAAATATTTTTTATATTTTAGTATATAATATTCAATTTTTAATATAAAATAGTTTCTCTCATTTTTTTAACTTTCCCTTTTTTATGAATACATTTTAAAATGAAATTTCTACTAAACTATTTATATCTTTCATTTAAATATTTGTGTACACTTTGAATATCATTGTGAAATTTGTTTTAGATAAAATTGTTCTCAAATTTATATCTTGTAGTAAGTCAAAGCACAATATCTCTTTGTACAATACCTAAAAAAATTGTAACTAAGTATATTTAACCTTTGTTTCAATAATATTGAATACAATACTTCAATTTACAATACAAAAATTTGTGGTCAAATTATTCATATATTTGACCTAAATAATTTGTACTCTTTGATTATTATTATAAAAAAATATATTACAATTTGATCAAACATATATAAAATTAGCACAACTAAAAAATATTTTAAGTTTTGTATCATCATCTTTAACAATACATAGACTCAATCATCATGTCTTTTATCCTTGAGAATTTTCATGCATCATTCATAATTGGTATGACATACATCATATTTGGTTGCATTCCTTTAGTTCTAATTTGTGCTTCTATGTTTAAAAAATGTTTATGTAGGAGTGAATCATTCCAATAGAAAGTTTCATAGTGTTATGAGTCAAGTCCTTTAGGATGTTTTAGAACTTTGAGTAAACAATGACAAGGCTTGTCACCATTCTCTCTTTCTAGCTATGGAGATTGTTTAATGTAGGAATATAAATAGCTAGTTTGGAGGTGGCTTTGACTTGTTGTACTTGTTAATCCATAGGAGACCTTTTCCTCCAAAATTTGAAGAGGTAAAAATCCTATTATAAATGGCAAGGGACAATTTTTGAAGCTGTTGGTAAACAGATTTGTCTTCTCAAAACACCTGCACAAAATGACTCCTAAACACCCAAGGCTAAAAGAAAAACTTGCAACACAACAGTTGGATAGATTATCATGCGATTGATAATCTTCCTCTGAATTATTCGGGTACAAATCCCTATGTAAGATCTCCAATGAATTCACAAAACCACTTACAAATATAATTTTAACTTGAAAGCTAAAAAGGTATACAAACATCTACCCGCAAACACATAAAAGATGTAAAGAAGCTAATCTAACAATAAAGCAGAAAAGAAAAATGGCAGAAAGATCGAGCTATATTTTGGAAATGCATCAATGGGACATACTACATTTTCAAGAAACACAGTGTGAACGGCTCTCTGCAGCTGCTGTCTCTTCCTGTGAAAATTATGTTCATTATTTAACTTCATAAAAATGAACATGACATTGTATTGGTTTCTATTTACACTTGCATATGTCGAGCTATGTGGGACCCGATTATAGTAGAGTCACCATGACCACAAGTTGTAAGAGACCAAATTCTATCATTATGCCCATGTGTGACATTTTTTTTATCACCATCATCCATTGGACTATTATTTAGATGATGCATGTTCACCATTATAGAGGATGACTAATTCAATATGCTTAAAAAATAGAATAAACTGTCAATCCATACATTTTACGAATTTTAAATTTTGAATCTTCCAATCTTTGAACTTCTGAACCTTTCAATCTTCAAATTTGCATGAACCAAACTGAACCATTTGAGATTATTGAACCTGCTCTTTGAACATACTGAACCGGTGAATTGAATTTTGAATCTATGAACCTGCACTTGTGAATCTGCTTATGCAAATTGAACCACTTCAAACCTCTTTGAACCTTGGTTCGAAGTAGTTCAAAGAGGTTCAAGATCTTAAACTTGAAAGTTTATTTTTGGGGTCTATATGGGTACCAACATGGGCTCTAACTTTGGGACTATTTTTGACACAAAAATAGAGAACTCCAGCAATCTCTGGGAAAAGATAAGTGCCTTACTCATTGGGTGAATAGAATCATTAAGAAGAGGAAAACTGGGAGTTGCTTGCAAAGTAGGTGGAGGGGGTGCAGGGCTAAACTAACAAGCCAAAAATGAGGACAAACAACAAGCCAAAACAAAGCGGACTAAACTACGAACAACAAAAACTTGCAAAGACAAAACATATTTACAAATGTGTACATAAGCAGGAAAATCCCACCACATCAATAGAAAAATAAAGAACTTACACGAAGCCATCCACTGACTTAGAGAAATAGGATCCTTTACGGAGCAAGTGACAGTGCCTCTTCGGTGTAGCTCTTAAAAACTGTCATTTGATGACTCCATTAATGTGGTAAATCATATTAGTAGCATGCAAAAATTTCTTGAATAACCATCCACACCCAAAAAGCCATTCTTCACCATAAATTTTTTATTTTTCTTGGGTTTTTTGCATATCATTTCCCAAATGATTTTCAATTTCTGGTTGAAAAAGAAGATTCCTAGAAATTTCTTCAAGAAAGATCGCATAATGTTTGTGATTGATGCTATCAAGATTATCTTTTTTCACATAATCTTTATTATTATGACAAATTTCAGCAAATAAAGACTTCTCATCTGGCATGAAATCTGCTCTCACAAGGATACTTACTTCATTTCTAGAAGAAAGGAGAACATCACCAAACATACCAAACATTTTACTTGTCCTCTCATCCACCAAATCATCATACTGTTTAGCCCCATCTTCATAATCTAGATTTTTGACAGCAGAGTTCTCCTTTTTTACAGTTGATGGTAAATTTTCTTGAGGCTGATCCATTTCTTGCTGCACCAATCCTTCTAAAGGTAGAGAAGGGGAGAGATTTGCAAGGGGCTGGAAAATATAGGATTCTCTTCCTTTTTCCTCTAGCGTGTCATTCTTTTTGCTTTCAAGATCTGTTTCTTGTGCATATTCCATTCTATCAGATCTTTCTACCTTGCATTCTTGTTCTTCTTTATTTTGTTCTTGCATAGGGGATCTCTTCTTGATGAGGATGGCATCGTAAAAATATTTCAACCATCTCACTTGTTTTTCCACCTCTGCTGTAATTTCTCTGATTGGGTTATTACTAAATGGTGGAATAAAGATAAAAATATCTAAGATACCTTCACTTCTTACTGCAACCCAATCTTTTAAAATTTCTGGATATCTTTGAAATACCTCATGGTATTCATCTTCAATAGAGTCACCAACCTCCATCCTTGGGGAGGCACCTTCAAATTTCTGAGAAAAGAAAACACTGAGACTGTGATTCCTTTCCCCAGTAGAGTCACCAAAAATCTACTGGTAAACAGATTTGTCTTCTCAAAACACTTGCACAAAATGACTCCTAAACACCCAAGGTTGAAAGACAAACTTGCAACACAACAGTTGGATAGATTATCATGGGATTGATAATCTTCCTTTGAATTATTTGGGTACAACTCCCCATATAAGATCTCCAATGAATTCACAAAACCACTTACAAATATGCTTTTAACCTGAAAGCTAAAAAGGTATACAAACATCTACCTGTAAACATGGAAAAGATGTAAAGAAGCTAATCTAACAATAAAGAAGAAAAGAAAAATGGCACAATGTCCATTGTTTCAGACCTTACATTATAGAGAAAATACAAGAAGAAAAACATATTGTTCTCTTTCCAATACATGAATAACTGAGGCTCAAAGACCAAAAGATTATCATGTATGTAATTGTGTGAGACATAATTATACTCATAAGAGATTGGATCAATTCACAGATTGATCTCAATCAGAAAATAAATATCCAAACTCAAAGATTTGGCATATAAACATTCCTTTTCTTTGAATATCAAAAAGATGACAAAGATCTAATTGCTTTTGTCCTCACAAATTACAATCTGGAAAAAACCAAAAATATCTTTCCCCTCTACAAATACAATATAAAACTAGAAACCTAAACCCCTCTGCCTGTAGCCCAAAGTCTCCAGCCAAGGCTTAAAAAAAAACCAAACCCCTGCTCTGTCTTTCTATCATCTATTTATTGTCTTTCTTGATGATTCTTATTAGTTACAATAACTGATTCTTGAAACTGTTTCCACTTAAACTCTTTAATCTATTTCCTCCTTTCCGATAATATGTCTGCTTCCTTTAATTTGATATCTTCATTAACTATTTATGAAAAGCTTTTAAGGATATACTTCAATGTTTTAAATAATATCTAGGCAGGTGGCATAAGCATACATTAGTCATAAATAACAATATTCCTAATGCTGGGCGGATTTAAAAATATTTATGATAGTCAAAATAGGTCTCAGTCTGGGGGAATAACTATTTATTCCACTGTTGGATTTCCTTTGTTTTTGGATATGTTGTCAAAATCCTAGTTGCGCACAACTCTACTAGAGAGATTTGAGAAATTTAGTCTAAGTCAAAAGTTAAATGACCATTAGTAGAGGTATATAAAACTGTCAAAACAAAATAGACCTGCTCACATTCCCTTTGCATAAATCACTACCATATATCTTTGCTGACTGTATTGTGATATTTATAGACTGTAATTCATATGTTGAAGCCATATTTTATTCTATTTATACATCCTTGAAAACTTTCAATTGCATGAAGGATCGAGCTATATTCTGGAAACGCATCAATGGGACATACTGCATTTTCAAGAAACATAGTTTGAATGGCTATCTGCAGCTACTGTCTCTTCCTGTGAAAATTATGTTCATTATTTAACTTCATAAAAATGAACATGACATTGCATTGGTTTTTCTATTTAAACTTGCAGATGTAGAGTTATGTGGGACCCAATTATAGTAGAGTCACCATGACCACACGCTGTAAGAGACCAAATTCTATCATTATGCCCATGTGTGACATTTTTTTTATCACCATCATCCATTGGACTTTTATTTAGATGATGCATGTTCACCATTACAGAGGATGACTGATTCAATATGCTTCAAAAATAGAATAAACTCTCAATCAATACATTTTATGAATTTTAAATTTTGAATCTTCCAATCTTTGAACTTCTGAACCTTTCAATCTTCAAATTTGCATGAACCAAACTGAACCATTTGAGATTATTGAACCTGCTCTTTGAACATACTGAACTAGTGAACTGAATTCTGAATCTTTGAACCTGCACTTGTGAATCTGCTTATGCAAACTGAACCACTTCAAACCTCTTTGAACCTTGGTTTGAAGTAGTTCAAAGAGGTTCAAGATCTTAAACTTGAAAGTTTATTTTTGGTGTGTATATGGTACCAACAGAACCGTATGCCATTTTGAAAAAAATTCTTTCTTTTTCAACTTCTCTATTATTTTCCCAATCAAGATTCATATAAATAACTATGTTTAAAAAAGATCATAAATACAATATTTAATATTATTTAATCACATCATTTATTTATCCAATATTTTAGTATTTTATAAAATAAAAATATTTAAATAAAATTATTCAAAAATATTTAATAACTTTTTAAAATTCTAATTATCTTCATTTACTAAAGAAAACAAAATCCATGATATAACATAATTTAGTACATATTCACCTCTAATAAAAATAATTGAAGTTTTTTAAGAATGTCAAATGTGTTGTGAGACTTTATAGCTTCTTTGAGGAATATAAACATATAAAATTGAACTTGATGAAGATAATTACTTAACATGATTTTAAATTATAAAATTCATAATATAATGTTATTTATGTGGTAATATGTAATATTAATAAGATAATAAGATAATAAAAATAGTAGAATAATAATATGAAGTATATTATATTACATCTATGTAGTTTATATTACAACAATTTAATTTTTTAGTATATATATTATTATATTATTAATTAGTATATGGTTATATTTATGTCTAATTATACCTTTACTCAAATTGGATCCTTATAAAATCACAACCATAACTCTAAATTATTTTTAAACCGTTAGCAAACCTTATCCCAATTTAACCATACCTATCTTATTGAAACCATAAAACTTACAAAGCTCAATATTGTAGTTGGGAATCTAATAATTTCTAAGTTGCTTTTCAACAACACTCATTTTTTGATATAAAGATATCAAAGATTAGGTAAAAATAAACATAATTGTACCACAAAGATAAACAAATGATAAATAGGCCAAACAAGAGATGATTTATATACAAAAAAGCATAAGTTTAATCAACCCATAACATCTCTAATTGTAATTTTAAATTAAATCTTATTTCATATAATCAATCAACATTATGAAACAACCCAAATGAATGCTCATAGCTCCCCTTATTTTTAAGATTTAAGTTACTCAATCTCAATTTAAATCTAATTGTCATATTTACCATTTTACATCCATTATTGTAATCCTATAGTTTATAAATTATAAAAAAAATTCACTCGTATGTTTTATGGTTGAAACTACACAAACATTTGTTATTGATATTCAACCCAAAAATATTAACTCACCATATTTTTAGTTTAATCAGACTATATTTTTCTTAAACTAAAATATTTTTGCTTTTTAGAAAGCACATAACATTATTGTGTTTTAGTAAGGGTTTTTATCTTGAATTTATATCTTTTGTGCAATATTATCTTGTTGTCTAATTTTCTTTTTTAGGTCTTAGAAGTCTTACGTTTCACTTTAAGATAACCTTTGTTAAGTCCTAAGTTATATATATATTTTCAAAATATTATCTTGTTGCTTGGTTTTTGTGGTCTTAGAAGTCTTATGTTTCACATCGGGGCATATTTGTCAAGCCCTAACTTCTAATTTTATTTTCTTTTGTCTTATCAATCATCTTAAGATTATCTACTTTGCATTAGTTTGTTGTCTTTTTCCTTATGTTGTTCTCTCCATTGTATTGGTGATTGAGGGATCTTGAATGAAGTAGAGCCTATAATATTGAGAGCCAAAAAAATTTCAAAATTTTAATTTCCAAGAAAAAAAATTAGATTAGTTAAAATTTGAGAAATGCTTTTGAAATAGTGTGGAAAAAATTAATTTAATAATTTATTGAATTGTATACCTTTAAACTACATGAATTGCAAGATTCATCTATGAAAATATGGATTTCGTTTTATATTATCTTATTAAAAACAATGAGGTACTTTTTGAAAATACATTACTATATTCCTAATATTTCAATTAATTTTGATTTTTCACTCAAATATGGGATACAATTTATTGTTATTTATCTAACAATATATGAACCTCAAGATAAATGGGAAAAATTCATTGTAACCCAACAAATGATTATTATATATAAAACATTTAATAAAAAGATACAACTATTACTTCTAAAAATAATTTTTATTTTAAAGATATCCATATAATAAGTTTCTTTACAAAGATTATTTTTTTAAAGAAAGAAATCAACTTATTTATTTGTGCTACTCCCTTGATGACTAATATTATGAGATGCTGAGTAATTTGAGCTCCTGTCATTCTTAATCAAGAGAATTAAGCATTGTTATTATGCTTAATGCCATGTTTAGATGGGAACTTGGCCTCTTTTTATGCCACTATTGTTATTTTCTTTCAACTTTCTTTTGTATTATAATAATCATTTTATCTATGTTTTGATCTTTTGAAACAGTAACACTGTATTCACATTTTCATGTTATCATTTCATCTTATTACGACAGTATTCCTTTCAAATGTCATAGTCTATCCTCCTTTATAAACCATGTGATGTTATTCTTGGATCGTGATCGCCTCCTATTAATAAAACCATATAAATTCATAAATGCATCTAGCTTAAAGTAAGTCAGATGGATTCTATGCTATGTATTGTGGGCATCTTTAGAAAGAATCTAAATCTGTTGTTAACCCCTCTTGCTCCCATGACAAACTATTTTAAAAATATATATTGTTTCTTACTACACGGTGAGCATGCATGCCCCTCCTGGAAGTGATAAACGAGTGTAATAGGGGCTATTGTAAGGCCCAAATTACTTACATTTTGGAGATTATTTCACCTCTCCTCTGCGCAGATTAATGTTGTCAACAATCAGAGGAATCACGACATTGTTAATTTGGCGCAGCGTAAGATTGTCAGTGAAGGCGTGAAAAATGTCATTTTGGTTGATGTCAATTGTATACAGCCCTTTCGCGAAAGCCTCCCATGTCGGAAGGAGGTTGCTCTCATTCTCACCTGCCATAAACATCGTCTTAAGCTTTTGATTTTGTGAAGAGAATGCACATACAAAGATAACACATATACACATAAACACATAGCATATGTACATAAATAGAGAGAATTTATACATAAATAAAGAACATATATACATAAATAGAAAGAATAGACACATAATACCTCGAGAAATACTGTCCAAAATGCGGGTTTTAAATCGCTTAAACTGGTCGATTTGCACAACCAGAGGAAAAGTAGTTGTAGTGCGATTTACAATGGCCCCTACAACTACGAAATTCACGCCATGACTAAAATTTGAGCTCACCGACTCCAAATACGGACTCAAAAATGACATACGCATACCTTCGCCTGTTAATGCACATCAAAATTTCAATGTTTTTTTATACATGGGGTATCCCCGCGACTTAGCCCAGCTTCCAGCAGCCGGTATCTTGGGTACCTGTGTGAGCTAGGGCGAGACTAGTCCCCCAAGGGGTGAGATCATCCGCCCGCAAGCTGTCTCACCCATTTAAACTCAGGAAAGAATTGAATCCGAGACCATGAGTCATCCACCCACAGCCTCAAGCCAATTCACCTACCTGTGCAGACTATCAAAATTTCAATGTGAGAAGATCACCACAAAAGATGCAAAACGTACATTAAAAAAAATGATGAGGCGGCCATTGCAGACTCTTCCAATGGGCCTTTTAAAGAAAGTCTCTCCATTGGGTGGCTGGGAAATCAAGCCCAGGCCGGCCACCTGTGCCCTTGTATCCGAGTTTGAATCTCCGAAGTTGAAAATGGCACTAAAATGGCAGCCCCCAGATGCTGATACATAATTATTTCTCCCCAAGGTCACAACTAACAAAGCTAAAACTAATGCCGCCCATGGGGCCGCCATTTTGGACAGAGATCAAATGTGCCCAAATTCCTTTCTTTCTGGTTAAAACAAGTCTTTTCCCATCGCCATTTAAAGCGGGAGGAAGGGTACAAACTTTTCCTGAAAATTGTTTAGTAGTCGCCCGTATTATTGCCCTGTCTGAACAAAGACTCCAAATTCAGACTCCAAATGCGCATCATTGTCTGAGCGTCTCAACATGGTTGCAGGCAAGGTCCAAAACCACATCCGTACGAGAAAACAAGGTGCTTAGTGGTTTTTTATCGTGAGACAGGGTTTTCTGCTTAGTGATCTCGTAGGGAAAGTCTATCGGCTAATTAAATATTATTTGGTGATAAATGATATTATTTTATTTATCCTAAAGTTAATTAATTGAATATGTTGAATATTTGATTAATTAAATTTAATTTGGTCACTTAATTATTTAATTGGATTTAATTGAATTTTTTCTTAATTAATATTATTTTTATTTGACAATAAATCAAATTTCTACGAATAATTGATTAAATGTTTATTTAATTGATTAAATCAAAATTGTTAAATTTAATGATATAGTTTTAAATAAAGTTTGATTAATTAATTGATTAACTCATAAATCAGTTATTTTGATTCAAAAATCAATTAAATTGAGAATAAAACACATGAGAATTAAATAATTCATGATTATCCATGCACAACTCTGAAAAAAAGTTAAACTCTAAATCAACTATTAAATTCAATTTGTTAACTTTTCAAACTCAACATGTGATTGTGAGTTGAAAAGCAAATTTGAGTGATCTGAACTCCTAATTTGAGTTAAAAAGCTGATTTTGCATGATTTACGAGATAACTACTTCTATTTTCTTGATAACTCAATAATCAATCCGAGTTAATCAGGGAGAGATTTTTGGCTTTCCATGAGTTCTCGAAAACCTTGGATTTCTATATAAATGGGCCTCAGTCCTTTACAAATGACCTAACCTTGTTCACCTACATCATTGGCATTTAACCTGGAAACTAGAATATGTACACCCAGATTCTCCTCTGCTTCTCCTCTTTTGATTATATTCTTGGTCTTAACCACAATTGAATGCATAGGCACCATAACCTCCTCACTAGGCTACCCAATCTCAACCAAATCCTTTGTGCACATGGGCATCTCTTCAACAAATAATTTGTGTCATACTAGTCCATCCTATGTGAAGTATGCATTATCTAGAAGGCTAGGTGATGGTGATGGAGGGGCATGAGATACCTCGTAGAACTTTATTAACAAATCGTCGACCCTTGGTTATTTTGTAGAGATGGTGTGGCGACCATGGTATTTTGTTGGATGGAAATTATGTTATTGACCCTTGGCAGGTTATCACTTAGTGGGTTGGCAATTGGTGTAACATTGGGTACTTTGACACTTCTGCTCTAGCGGTAGGTACTTCGATCCTTGCCACTATATAGCCACTATCACCGATGTCACTTGTGTAGTTGCTACACCCTTCCACTGGCCAAGAAAAGACACTGAGATGGCCTCATAGATTTTTGTAGGTGTAGAGAATTTGAGAGTGTTTGTTACCACCAATCTAGCTATGGGTGGTAGTAAGGCTAGTGAAAAGGAATTGTTTCCCATTGCAATGCTCTCTTGTTGGAGTTATGGACCCACTAGCACTAATTAAGATTCTACCACCAAATCTTCAAATCTCAAATTGGCACTATTTGAGGAACTCTCATTAATAGATGAGGAGGAAACTTTGATGGTAGGTGTATCATTATGATTGAATCCAAGTGAATTAGTTGGTAGTTTGGGAGGTTGACATTTACACTTTGTTCATAGTGGTGCACTAGATAGATTTGGTGCCACCTCTAGGTCAGTTTCTTATACGCCAAGGTGTGTCCAATAAAAAGTTGCTAGCCTGTCTCTATCTCAACAATAGGTTGAAGGTTTCCTAATTGATGAGAAGACATATATATATATTAACATGATTGCATGTTGCATCATATAGAAATCTTTGTGCCTACTGTTGAGGAACTCATGGATTGCTCTTGTGCCTAATTATATATATTCTCCCTAACTACTTTTAACATAAAATCCAACATCCAAAATGCTACATCTGATGCACGATTTACATCCATGAGATGGAATTAAAAAAAATTTAATATTTCTGTTGTGCATTCATGAGGAAACTTTTCTTCAGCTCTCTTTGTCCACCTAAATTGTATTTTTTTCCCTTTTATCTATCATGAGGTCTTGCCTGCATACTTGTTGAATATAATTTTTTTCTTGTCAAGCCTAACCTTCTTAGGCTTCCTTGTACATAATGTCCTGTAGATGGGATGCTTATCACCCTGGTCAAGTCAGGATGCTTGTACTAGATTACTACCTAGAAACCATTGTAGACAATGGCATATTCTCTCCTTGTTGCATTACCCTTTAACACCATAGTACATAGGCAGGGTTCAAATTCATTTATATTAAAAATGGAAACTGCACCACCTTATCAACTAAAGCATTATAGAGATCTTTCTTCAAGATATGATCATCATCCTACACACTCAACCACCAATTCCTACATTTTGCACTATTGAGATTCTCTCATGTATGTTGACTACAACCATTAAAGTTAAATACAAATCATTGAGCACATGAGTATATTTTTATGAAACTTGACCTAACTTCTTGAAAAATAAGGTGTTTATAGTTCTTAAGCAATAATAAGTTCAATTTCTTATGTCATAGGGATTAAAAATTGAGTTGTCAATGCTATAAATCATAGAGTTAGTTTAGTAACAATCAAGAAAGTAAGGTTTAAATAATGAGACACTATCAAATAGATGTAAGAAACAAATACTTTCTATTAGCAAATGAAAATATAATTTATATAACACTAAGAGTGAAAATTGATACCTAAGGAAGGTGGACCATGAGCAAGAATCCTTGGGAAAATTTGTGATGTATGTTACCAAGTACATCTCAAGGTAAGATGTATGAAAATATGAAATAATTCTACTTTTGTCCAAGAATGATGGAGGTGGCTAGTTTTCTTGTAAAATACCTAGAGTTCTAGTGCATTAAGGTGTACCATTTAAATCTAATCGGGACATTATTCATGTTGATCCCTAAGAGGCTTATGCCTAAATAAAGACATTCAAAAAGCTTTATAGGAGTGGGATGAGGTGCGACCTATAAAGAAATATCCAAGATTTTTAATAATTTGACTCTTCTGTTATCTCTATTTGATCATTAAAGATTGTCATTAGTATCAAAGACATCAGTCGGTTACCTATGCTACTCTAGTCGGTAAATGCAAGAACTTCAAGCTAGTCGGTCAAGTTCTTTACACCGAGCGCCAGAGCAGTTTTGTACCAAGCATCAGTGTACACTAACACTGAGCGACAGTAAACACTGAGCAGATTGGACATTGAGCACCAATGCAACTACCAAGCAAGATATATAATGTTTACCAAGCATCACAAAAAATAACATAGTAATCAGCAATGACACATTTATCTATGCAAACAGTTACAACATAATCACAAAATGTTTTACCAAGATCGAGGATCATTTATTGTTAATACAATCATTAAATGTAATGATGATCTTTATGTATTTGCTAGATCTAGGTTAATTTTATACACCATAGATCTTAGGTTTTCTCTAAGATATAGTAACCTAATTTTGTTAAGTGGCATAAGTAGTATGCTATATAAATGTAATTCATATCATTTGATATGTGTGAGGAGTATGATGTGTGAATGGAATGAAGCGAAGTAAATCTTGAAGCATCAAGAAAACTTCAAGATATCAGTTATCAGATAGAGAAGAACATAATACAGAGATATTCAGATTAAGCAGAATCAGACAAGGCTACCGAACAGTTCAGAGTTGAGATCTTCACATGAAAAGGTGATATCTATTCAATATTTCATAGATCTGTATCAAACAAGATAGAGTTGTCATTTTGTAGATACTTTCTATTATTTTCTAATCATTTTAACATAGAAACCCAAAATCTCTTAACAGAGTAGACTTAACAGTATTTTATGTAAATCTCTTTACCGAGTGCACACTCAAGTAGTGTTGTTAAAATCCTATAACTAGGTAGATCTGATCAATCTAAAATGTTACTCCTAATAGGGTAAGATCACCAGAAGTGATCACCAAGTTTGTAGTCCTAACAGGCAAACCTTTTCTATCTGCAGTAGTAAAGAATTTGTTGGTGTCATCCTCACCGCAATTTTGTTAGAGTAGTTGAGTATTGCTAATAATTAAATCAGTTAATTATTAGTTCTCTACTCTTAGCTTAAGTTAGACTTAGGAAAGTTTCCTTTTCTTAGAAGTTTCCCTTTTAGGGTTTCGGTATCCTTTATAAGGATTCACCGCTTTGTAATTCATAAGGAGATTGTATTATTTTCATCATTGTTAATAGAAGATTATTTTCTTGCAACATGGTTTTGCAGTCTCTGGCCTTTTGGCCGCCATAGTTTTTGCCTTCTCTTCTGTCTTCATTCTTGTAGCAGTCTTTGCATGCAGGTGTTCTTGGGAAGATTTGACGGTTATCAAATCCAACATGGTATCAGAGCCATCTTGCTGCTCGCTGTTCGTGTTTTGTTGAAGTGTTTCAGAAGCAGGAGGTTTTCAAGGGTTTCAGGAGTTTTTTTTGTGGATCTGGGGGGGAGCCAAAATTTGGCTCACCTTGGGAAAAAACGGACACCACCATTGTGTCCGGAAGGCCCAAGAACCCCTAAATCCATATAAAACTTGTCCATTTTGGACATAGTGGCATCTGAGGCAAAATGTTTTTGCATACCAGGGCCGTACGGCCCTGGCACGCACTCCGAGACGGCGATTTTCAAAAAAATTATTAAAATTTTTTTTAAGGGGCGGCCTCCCGGGCGCCACCCAGCGGCCACCCAGGCGCCACCCCGCGGCCTCCGCCGAGCCGCTAGCAGCTGTAGAGCCGCCGCTGCCTCCTCCGTCGGCCCCGCTCCGCGGCCCGCCCAGCCGCCGCCCGCGCCCGTGCCCGTGCCGCCGCCGCCCTCCGCGGCCTCCGCTCCGTCGGCCCCCGCTCTGCCTGCGCCTGCGCCCGTGCCGCCGCCGCCATCCGCGGCCACCGCTCCGCTGCAGCGCCCTCCGCCGGCCCCGCTCCGCCCACCGCTCCGCCGGCCGCCCGGCGGGTTTTTAAGCCCGCGGGCCCTAAGCGCGGTCATATGGTGAGCCGAGGGCTACGGCCCAGCCCCCGGCGCGCGCCATGCGCCCGGGGGCTCATTTTTTTAGCCCCTGGGGCTCTTTTCTTGCCTTTTTGGGGGTACCTGGGCCTTTTTCGCTCTACAGGGAGCATACGGGGGTCTTTTTCTGACTTCCATATACCGTCGGAAAGCTCTTTCCGAGCTCTTTTCGATGGTGGAGGTTAGGGGTTTTGGTTCCACCGTTTCAATAGTGTTTTTTTCTGTTGAAGTCTGATATCTCTTTTTGCCTTCCGGGAGTCATATCTGGCTCATCCGAACTCCTTTTTTAGCAAACAAGATATCGTCAGAAAGCTGGTTCAGTGTGCTATTCAGTGGCAGAGGTTATTTTTCCAAATTCTACTCTAGGTTTTCACTCCTCTGAGTTATGCAGTTTATGCCCTCTGGTGGAGTGCTTGGTTCTACAGGTCCGGGGATCTCTTCTTCTGAGTTCATAGCTCACTCTTCTTTCTGACTTCTGAGCTTGCATGCTCTTTCTGATGTATCTTTGTTCTGTAAACGCACTGAGATAAAGTGCCCTCTTCTGCATTTCTGGGATCTTTTTCACCTGGTTCATTTTTAGTATTCGCACTCAGTTATAAAGTGCCATGGGGGGATTCTGATGCATTTGCCACTATAGGCGCATCCACTCTTGTCAAGTGAGCGTACCTTCCACGACATTAGCCCATGTAGACTGTGTCTATGACACCGCCCTTTATCTTGTGTGTGTGCTTCTGTTGCACTGTTGGTGTTCCTGGTTCTTCTTCTGTAGCTGTTTCTGGCATCGCATTTCAGTGTTCCTGTCACCTCTCCCAGTTCAGCATTATGGGGGGGTTCACCTGTTGGTTCTATTGCTTCCTGGTTCGATTGATCAGCTCTTCAGACTCTTGTCTTCTCTACCTGGTCATGCACTTCAGTGGGGGTTCCAGCAGTATCTTCTGACAGAGTTTTCAGACATGCTTCGGAAGAGCTTCTTGCTCTCTTCTTGTTCCTTTCTCTGGGACATCTTTTGCTTTATGTTTTGGGTACCTGATCAGGCCTAGTTGCCGGGACCCATCTTTCCTGCTTTCTGCAGTAGTTTAGCTTTTTTTGCTTCTCCCTAAGTTACACTTAAGGGGGGGTGTTAGAGTAGTCGAGTATTGCTAATAATTAAATCAGTTAATTATTAGTTCTCTACTCTTAGCTTAAGTTAGACTTAGGAAAGTTTCCTTTTCTTAGAAGTTTCCCTTTTAGGGTTTCGGTATCCTTTATAAGGATTCACCTCTTTGTAATTCATAAGGAGATTATATTATTTTCATCATTGTTAATAGAAGATTATTTTCTTGCAACATGGTTTTGCAGTCTCTGGCCTTTTGGCCGCCATAGTTTCTGCCTTCTCTTCTGTCTTCATTCTTGTAGCAGTCTTTGCATGCAGGTGTTCTTGGGAAGATTTGATGGTTATCAAATCCAACAAATTTTACCTTCTAACAAGGGTTTCTGCATTACCAAAATACTTGTGTTATGTGATAGATATATTGTTGATTTCATGTTATTTACTTTTACAAGTTAATTGAATGAATGATACATACAATGGGTTCAAGTTATATGTGGAGTTACTACAGTTTGTTGTTTATGGTTTGAGAGTTGAAATTTTTTGTGGGCACTGATTCACCCCTCCCCTCTTAGTAACCTATCTCTCTATCCCAACAATTGGTATCTGAGAATAGTTTTCTTATTGAATGGTTTAACCACTGAAGAGTAAGGATCTAACCATGGGGAGATATAGGTTGGATAAGATAATAAAGCATCAAAAGATTCAGATGCAGATGTTCATAGAGTAGTATAAACAAGCTAAAGATGCACTAAAGAAGTTATTGGTTCAGAAGAAGAACCTGGCTATTCTGGAGAATGAGACTAGTTACCATGAAGAAGAGATTGATGATATATTTGACAACATTGGATCTAGTTTAGGAAGTATTTTTGATGGATCTGAAAGTGCAATCTCTTATTTATCTGAAAAGAATCTTCACCTAACTAAACAAGTGAAAGCCTTGCAAATTGGTCAAGAATCACAGATGGTGAGAATGATAGATGTAATGAACAATGCTAGACATGCTGAGCAAGAAAGGAATCTAGTTGTTGAAGACCGAAGATAGATAACTAAACAACTTCAAGCAAAAGAAACTAAGATACAAAGACTCTGTTGGAAACTGCAATTGAAACAATTGTTGTATTGTCATTGATGTCAAACCTTAATTGGTAAGACTGTTGCTACTTAGGAAAGTACTATATCTATTTGAGTGTTGCTAAGGGGCTAAGCAAGGTTGGTAACAATAGCACCTAGGGAAAGGTTGAGTTATCTTGATATTAAAAAGTGTACTTGACTATGTTGCACTATGATGAGATAATGTATTGTTTATCTTAGTAAGACTGAAGACTAAACTGGTAGGCTTAACCGAGCAAAGAATGGAAAAATCATGTTTAAGCTGAGTGATGTTAGTGTCGACCGAGTTAGTATATGCCGAGAAAAATTCTAGTGTCGACCGAGCATTAGTAAATTGCCGAGGAAGACAATGTAAGCTGAGGAAACAGTTTTAGTAATGATCGAGCTTTCTACATGAAGACTGAGTTGATAATCATAGTATTGACTGAGCATCAGCAATTTTATATTTGAAGAGAATTTAATTTTGGAGCCGACATTATTGAATTCTTGGATTATGTACAATGTGTTGACTTTTTTATTGATTGTTTGGAAGCATTAAATGCATTGTAAAATATTTTATGGTAAATCTTTAAGAGATTTTAGATGATTCTAGAAAAGGAGCCGAAGAACATGAAGCGGGTAGATTCAATGAATCTGACCTAAACCTAAGATCTACAATTGAGATTGAGTGGCAAAAGATGAGTTAACCTAATTGAGGTAAATATAAGAGAACCTGAGCATTTTGATATGCATATGGATGAAGAACAGAGAATGTTGGAAGAAGAAAGTTTTATTGACTGAATAAGCAGAAAAGGCTGAAGGAGAATTAGGGTGATTGCTTAAAGAAAAGTTCTGAGCAGATTAGAGATGGAAATGGAAAAGTTTCAAAGTCAATAAACTAGCATTAGTGTACAAAATCGGATCTGATATTTGCAAAGTGAGTTGTATATTTTTCAGATAATACTGCTGCTACTTTCTAACCATTGTAACAGTCAAAATCCTTTTAACAAAGGTTGACCTAATAGTCATATGTTAAATCCTTTGAACAAGGTTGCATTCTAATAGAGTGTATGTAAGTCCTATGACTAGGCTCACTTTTAATAGGGTGATTGAAATCCTGTAACCAAGTCACACTTGACAGTGTGTATTGTAACCCTTGACAGGGTTGGGTTTTTACCGAGCTCACTTTAGAAGAGTGAAAATAATAGTAGCATGTTACAAAGTAGTTTTTCCCATATTGGGTTTCCACTATAAATCCTAGTGTTAATACTTGTGTGGATGTTTAGATCTGAACATTACTATGTTTTGCAAGTTAAGTTACAGCTAGGTAGTGGACTTCATTGTTAGATGTTTCTATTATCTAAATCAGTGATGACTGAGTTTGTTTTGGTTTTGGATTTGATTTAAGAATAAATTTTTGAGATTGTTTTATACATCAAGACCTGAGAACAACTGATTCACCCCCCCTCTCTGTTGTTCAAAATCATATTAACAGACTCACCCAGCACCATTTCAAAATATCCAATCAGATGATGATTGTAAACCAGGAAGTCAATCGAGTAAATGGTGAATTGTCAAGAAAACTTGAAGATATTGGAATACTCAGGGAAGAGAATGAGAAACTAAGAAATGAAGTAAAGATACAACTACAAGACAATGAAATGATCAAATTGGCTGAAGACAATTCTAAAAATATTGATGATTTTTTGACTAATCAAAGAAGATTTGGAAGTAAAGCTGGATTAGGCTATACCGGCCAAGGAGAATCATCCAAACAAACCGAACAAGTCAACAATAATCAAAATTAAAGACCTAAGACATTGTCATGCTATCACTGTGGCAAACTAGGACATACCTCAAATGTTTGCAAAATAAAAGCACAAAGTAAACCACTAGTCACTCCTAAATTCAATGGTTATTGTT
The DNA here is from genome assembly GCA_027943335.1 of Chamaecyparis obtusa. NCBI lineage: Eukaryota > Viridiplantae > Streptophyta > Pinopsida > Cupressales > Cupressaceae > Chamaecyparis > Chamaecyparis obtusa. Next base: position 153,371 of record BSBK01007635.1, on the reverse strand, counting down.
ATTATTGTGACAAATTTGGACATCAAGCTTATGAGTGTAGAGAAAAACTAAATAAGAATGCTAACGATCCTACCATGGAGAAAATTTGTTATACTGGCAACAAACATGGACAAACTTCACAAGAGTGAAAAGCTAAGATGAAGCAAGTCTGGACACCAAAATAGAAGAACAAACCCAAACCTTATCAACCAAAGAGACAAGGTAATTCTTATGTCTGGGATTACAACACATGGGTTAACTGTATGGCATGTGGTAGATATGGACACATTGCAGCAAACTGTATGAGGAAGAGATGGGTTGGACAATTATGAATATGGAAAAGCACTAGAATGGCATGCTTACATTATCATAAGGTCGGCCATCTAAGAAAATAATGTAGAGAATGAGCACCAAAAGAAGGACATGTATTTGAGAGTGGAAACACTATTGCAGATATTATGAGAATTAGAAACACTATGTGGAGAAAGGAAACAAATGGAAATGCTGAGTCAAGCAATGCTATCTGTGAAACCTCATCCACTGGATTGGGTGACATCGGTACCTCCACCTAAGTTGAATTAGGTATGTATGGAACTGTCATTTCAAAATGATCTTATTTTACATACAGTTATTTATATTTGATGTGCACATACCAAATCTGCATGAATAAAGATGCATTATGGTTTATATGTTATGAGCTAACAAAGTCACAAAGTTAGTATATGTATGACCAAGAAAAGAGTAACCTGTTGGTGAAAGTTATTTAAGGTTAACTAAGTATCAGTATCAACCGAGTAAGAAATTATGTATTAGCCGAGTTGTTGGAAGTTTACGATATTCACTGAGTTAACAGTTGTGACCGAGCCGAAAGTAGGTCAAGCATTAATGAAAAAAGTTTTAAGAAGGAAAATGGAAAATGCTATAAATACACTAAGGACTTAGTTCATTTTTCACATAGCGATTTCGAAGACCGATTATTTCATAGAGCAAGTTCGAGCTAAGAATTTTCAAGATCATCCAAAGCAGTTGCAGATCGAACCAAACACACTCTTCACATATTCCAAATAAGTTGAAACCCTTACCGAGCACATTCATCACATTTTCCAAAAACCTATTTTGTTAAAATGACATCTACTGCAAGTAATTCTAAGATTGTGGAAGAGGAAGTGAATGTCATTGTTTCAGCTAACTGTGATGAACCTAAATACAAGCTACACCTATGAGTCACATCTAAAATAGATTTAGTAGGATCTTTCTCAAGCATCCTACCTAGGGTTTTGCTAGTTGAAGATGTACGATCTTACATTCATTGCAAGATAGGTGAAATAGGAGATTTTGAGATGTATGCATCATATCAGAAACTCTATAGTGAAGATGGGAAAATTAAACAAGAGTACAAATAGGTAGAAAAGATTGGACTCTCTCATGCCCTAAATTTCCTAAAAACTTTAAAAAATGAATGGATTAGGGTTGTACTCAGTTGCTATCATGAGGGCACATTTTGGTTGGATAATCCGGTTAAAGTAACCAAGAGAATGATTCACAGGGTTACAGGTTACCCAATAACAGATCAGGCCAAAGCTTTTCATAGTGCCTCCTAAGTCAAAATTGAGAAGAACACTGACGCAACATGGGAGGGTCGAGAATTGAAGATTACTTCAATTGTGGATCTGGAAGTTAAATTTGTAGCTCATGTAATTGGTTACAAGTTCTATCAGTCGAGTAGATTGAACAATGTTTCTTGTAGTGCTGTGGATATGGCATTTAAATTGATAAAGAAGGGTCATCAGTTGGACCTTGCACAATTACTATTGAAGCAGTTAGAAGAGAACATGAAAAAAATTAGGTCGACAAAGTCTAACACCTATAAGTTCAGATAACTGCTGGTGTGTATATTTTTCTACAGTCAAAATTTTTTCCCTTTTTTCGGTCACATAGATTGGCCTACCGACAAACCAGTTGCTAATCAAATTTATGATATAATGAGAAGTCTAGGAGATAATTTAAATAAAGGTGTAGATGACTACTTTGAGAAATTTAAGATTAAGATGAATCTTCAGAGTTGAATTCCTAGCTCACTAGTTGAGAAATATGAAACAGACATTTGTTTCTAGTAGACATCGACCACACTTTAATCAAAGTTGTTGAGCTGAGAACAAAATGGCTAGCCCCCATGGGATACGAAATGGATATTAATTTCTCTTTAAAATCAATAAAGGCTTTACTAGCTACATAAAAGGACAAGAATGCTGAAAGATTTGGAACCTATGAAGAGGCTAAGACTAGAATTAAAACAGGTCTTGTCATCAGTAAAATAACTAAGAAGTCTAAGAAAATGATGAAAACATTAGTAGAGAAGTTTGGAAATGAATCTAACTCATTTGACAAGTCACCGGTTGAACCTGCAACTGAAGGTCAGTTACTTTTGATTGACAAAGCACACAATAGTGAGGAAACCTAGTCTAACACAGAAAAAGATTCAATACTGATTTCTCGCACTCCAACTCCAAAGGAGAGGTAGTTTCCAGTGAAATCTAGAGCACAAACAAGGTTAGCAACCACAACTTCACCACCTTTGGAAAAGAGAGTTGTGAAGATAACACAACCAAAACCAGCTACACTGACCAAGACTTTTGAAAAAAGAGGAACCAAGGTTGTAGTTGAAGCACCAAGGAAAAGGAGAAAGTTAATTAGAGGAAAAGAAGACCTTGAAGATGAAGAGAATGACACAAATCAGTTCAAGGTTGTCAGCAACAAGAACAAAACAATTGATGAAGTTGCTGCAGATATAACTGAAAATGGAGAACTCATAGATCCATAACTCAGCCGGTTTGACAACATATCTACCTAGTATCAAAATATAATTGAGGAGGTAGTCATCTAGATGATGATAAGATTCAAACAAGTTCCATTAGAATTTTCTTAACAACTACCCAAGGCACAAGATGAGAGAAAAAATCAGAAGTGGTCCTATGCCTTGGACACCGAAAAGAAAATAAGGGAACAAGCCCTAGTTTTGACAGCTCCAAATTTATGTCTTGATGAAATTGAACAATATATGAACACTTATTCTAGGAGATTCAAAGTAAAAGGCCAGGATATGAGAGTATTAGATGAAAATATGGTAGATATTGATAAGTCTAGTCAACTCATCTAGACATCAATCATTGTAGCAAAAGAGAAAGTTGAGAAGAATGGATTTCTAAATTTATCTAAGAAGAGAAAGAGATCAAAAGGCAAAGGCATCCATATAGATGATGTTGATTTGGCGAAGGAGACTGAAGATAAAGGTGTATCATTTATTGAGGTGATTGATGTAATGCCCCAAAAATGGGCTATAGGTTCATTAACCTCCTACATCTTCAAATCGAATGAAATTGACATCAAAGTCCTAACCTAAGGCACATCTAAACATCATCGAATCCTAATTGATTATCTTAAATTCTGCATCGGGGAATATTCCTAGCAATATTCCTAATTTATCCTAATTATCTTTAATTTAATGATTATTTGGCGATAAATCTTATTTATCCTAAAGTTTGATTAATTGAATATTCTGAATATTTAATTAATTAGATTTAATTCTGCCACTTAATTATTAAATTGAATTTAATCTCATTTATTCCTAAATTGTATTATTTAAATTTGACAATAAATCAAAATACCTATCATTAATTGATTAAATTCTTATTTAATTAATTAAAGCAATTTGTCATATTTAATAATGTAATTTTGAATAAAAGTTTGATTTAATAATTGATTAACCCATAAATCAATTGTTTTATTTCAAAAATCAGTTAAGTTGAGAATAAATCACTTTATTTATTTATTAATTCATAATTATCCATGTGCACATTCAAAGAGCAGTTAAGCTTTAACTCAAAAAATCAAAGCAAGTTTTTAACTTTTAGAAACTCAACATCTACTTTGAGTTCAAAGCTGATCTAAACTTCTGATTTGAGTAAAAAAGCTATTTTTGCATGATTTTATAAATTAAATATCTTTTATTTTCTGATAACTCAAAAATCAACCTATGTTTATCAAGAGTGATTTATGGCTTTTCTCTGGCACCTCCAAAGCCTTGGATTTCTATAAAAACAAGGCTCAACTCTTCATGATTCATCTCTCAAATTTGCATCAAATCCACAGAATCCACATAATTTTCATACTTACTCTAGAGAATCGACATCTGAAGAATTGAAGCTTCTTGTGAATCAATAATTTTTGTGAGATCAATCTTGTTTTCAATTCATTTTAGTTTTATTTCATATCATTGTTAGATCAATTCATATAGATTAAATTCATATCAGATTTCTCATTCTTATTGCATAGAAAACCCAAAAATATAGATTAATTTGCAATTCATTACTTCATTGCTATCTTGCAATCAAATCTTTTATTTAAATGTCGTCAATGTCACTGGTCTCGGTCTAATATGAGAAAATCATACTCGCACCTACTAGAAGGCAGTAAATCGCCTAGTTAGTTTAACTTTCAATTCATTGCAGATTTTGATTTTGCTAACCTCTAATATTTTACTGAAGTGTTGTGTCCACATCTAGGTGCAAAATTCACACACACATTTTTGGTGCCCACTATGGGGCTACCCACCTTTACATGCTGGTTTTGATTGTTTTTGGAGCTAAAACCCTAAAGTTTCAAAGATTTAATTTTATCTCTCAAAAGGCTTCTAGTTTTTGTCTGAATTTTTTTTTGTATGTTGGAGACATATTAGGGAAGCTTTGATAAAAATGTCAGAATTTTCTAAAATGTTTTGAATTTTTAATAATGTTTTTTCAATTTTTCATAAAAAATTAATTTTCAGCACAAATCAGCATTTTTTTTGGAAATTTTTACATTTTCAGAAATCTCTTTAAATTCTACAGGGGTTCCATTATTTGTGTTTTAAATTTGGATGCAATATAATAGCTCAAATAGTCAATTTACAAAAATTGGTCTATTTTGGTAAAAGGGGTCTCTAGGGCACAAATGAAGAGATTTTTCTAAAATTTTTACATTTTTGGAAAGCTCTCTATTTTTTAGTTGGGGTCTCTATTTTTTATTTCTATTTTTATGGCAGAAATCATATCAAAAAAATTAGATCTTGTTGACTAAGTCAAGTGCAAAAAAAATAAAATTTTTGTGATGGGTATGCACTTATTTTTCATATGATTCAATGCATGATATGAGTTATCATTTGGATTAATTTATGGCTATTATTGCTCCTAATAATTGATTTTCAGATCTAACCCTAGGGTTTTCATAAGTTGAATATACCTTGCATATCTTTTTTGCTTATTTGCTTGTTGGCTTGTTGGAGAGTTCGTAGCTTGCTTGCATGGCAAAGCTCAACAAAAATTGCTAAAATAGGTAAAATCTACTAAGCGTGTTGTGAGGAACTTAGGTATTCTGTTACATTTGATAACACTTCATTTTGGGACATAAAATAAACTCTCTTGTGTCAAGCTTGTGTGACTTTTATTGCTTTCATATCACAAACTTCATTTGGGCTATAAAAACAAACATAGTTTGCTTTCAACATCTTTGTTACACATAGTAATTAGGCCCCATGAACACTATTTGTGGATCTTGAGAGAGTGAGTTTATAGCAAAACTCTTCTCAATGAAGGATCCCTTGTAGGTGGGGATGATACTTTGAGAGTCTCATGCTCTACTAGATCGGTATGTCTTCAACTTTTGATTGAGGCATTCTCTCTCCAGAGAGGTTGATAGATCACGAGGGGTTGACATCATAGATCTTTGTGAGATAATCTTAGTCTTAGCATGTCAGATTAATCTGTCTACTTTATTTTGGTTAAAAGTGAAAAGGCTAGAGGACTATGCTCTACTCCCTTTTTGGGTAGTATCAGAAACTCAGATCCTTGAATTTGGAACCAATCCCCATGTGGTATATTTTGTGAGTCACCTTTAGAGAGGGTTAACCATGGTGGACATTCCCTTAATTGGGCCAACCACATTGACAGAACCTCAAGCGGTAATAGCCATTTTCACCGTGGTAGTGACAGCCACTATATAAATGTCCTTGTGGAAGAAATCTTCATAGGTGCAGTTCATTGTGGGGTTGTTAGATCTCCCTAGCAGCTCCTGATTGATTAAATTCTTGGACTGTGTCAAAAACCTGGTGCACCAAGATTGGAGTTCACCCCTTTGGATCATAAAAGTTACAGAGTCAGACCATTACTAAAAACTCTAGAGAGGCCAAATTTTCATTTTTTTAAGAATATGTGCGTTATTGTAAAACTTTTTGGAACATACACAAATAGCACTCCTAGGGATTAGCACAATTCAGTCACTTGATTATTCATGCGCAAGGTTACTTTTGCCCTTGTTCATTATTTTTAGACGTGCTTGAAATCACTTGCTTGCTATTCTACGTGCTTGTTTATCTACTTGGCTACTAAAAATGAACAAATCTAGTCTAATCTTCAAATCTGGACAGTACTATTTGTAAACAATCCAAAACTGAAAACCCTAAATTTGCAAAATTTGAGGTGAAAATATTTTCTAGAGTCAAAAGTCATCTCATGAGGTTAGAAAGTCATACAAGTCTTGAGCAATGGTCATTTCCTACCTACCCAACTATCGTATGATAAAGAACCTAGTGTCGTACAAGTCTTTCTGCTAGTTAAATTCAAAAAGTCAAATCTTGCTAGCAACTGTTGTGTGAGTTTTTGCAACTGTCGTACAAGTTTGTCAACTATCATTTCATAGCCTACCCACTGTCATACAAGCCTCTAGAAATTTGTTTGGAATTTTTTTGAAAAAGTGTCAGAAAGTTGTTAGAATTTCCAGATACCCAGCTTTTTCAGCCTAGTTCTAGAATCTATCATACAAATCACTATGTCAGGAACACAACAGTAGCCATTGAGAATCAGTACACATGTCTCAAAGAATAATTACACATGAGGAAGAAACTCTAATCACCACTATGATGAAATAGATGCATGCTATGCAAGTCAAGCTTAACAAACTTGAGAAAGAAAAGGAACCTAAAGAGCTCTCCATGGAAGCTCTATGCCCTTTTCCATTTGATAAAGACTTGTACATGTCACCATGCCCCTGGACAGAATTTGAGCAATGTGACAACCCTTATGATACCTCTTCCACAAAGAGTGACATGCCCATCTTTGAAGATTATGATGACTATGATGATAGACAATGTAATGATACCTATGACACCTTTGTTCCTAAGAATCCTCCTCATCGTGTGTTCCTACTTACTACAAATGGGCCATCACATTGGATAGATCGTGAGGGTGATCCATATGATTTTGATTTTGAAAGAGAATTTGATGATTTTTGCGAACAATACCTAGATGACACGTCTACTTCACTTGAGGAACAGAAAGTTTTTCGTGTTGATTACAAAAGTAAATACTATAAGAATCTCTCCTCTAAGAACTCTCAGCCTAAAAATAAAGATTACACTCTCAAGAAAGATCATGTTAATGTTGGACCTTTGTCTTGTGATGGTTCCCTTCCATCCCCTACTTCCTCCAATACCCATACATTTCCTAAAGCTTCCGAGTCTTTCAAATCTTTCACATAACCTTCATCCGACACAAGCCCTGATACTTTTCATATGGTTCCCTATAGTTATCCGCAAGGGATACCTCTTAAAGAAACTCAAACTAACCTTCACTTGGCTGCAAATACTTTCAATAATGATAAACCTAAAGAACCTAAGCCTTTATATGCTATAATGCCTACTCTAGCTAGTCCTTCACCATCTCTTCCAAAGTCTTCCATACAATTGCAGCATGATACCTTGTCCTTAGAAGTGGCTCCATGTCAACAACACTCTAAAAATGATGAAGAAAAGAACATAAAGAAAGATCAAGATCAAGAAACCTCCATGTCATCCAATCCCTTTCATGATGTCTCTTATCTGCTTCAAGGTTCTTTTGATCTTGCACGCCCTTTCTCATGCATTCCACCATGTCTTAAGTCTTCTCCTAAGCAAGATCAAGCTATGACTTACACTGTTGAGCTTATTGACAATCAAAATAACCTTACTACACTTGCGCTTTCCAAAGATGATACTTCCATTAAGGTTTGTAAAAATGGTGTTGTTACTTCCAATGTTAAGCCTATTGAAAATCAAGAGAAAAATTATGAGCTTATGCTATCCAAAGATCAAAGTCTTCCATCTTCTTATTCTACCACTTCATGTTCATTTTGACTTTCTACTCTTCCTAAGTCTTCGCAAGCTTTGAACAATCCTATCAAAGAAGGTGCTCATATTCAAGATGTCCACGACTCTATTTAAAATCTTAATGCTCTCTCTAAAGATGTTGATGTCCTTGGTTGTCATATAGATGCTGATGAACTTATTGATTATCCTTTTGTATCTTCCACATCCATCCTTGGACCTCCTCCACCAATACTAAGGGCTTCACATCTACCTTCCATTTTGGCTCCTTACGTCCCTTCACTTTCCCCTCTTAACTCTCCTAATTCACCATCCATCTTGGGTCCTTACATCCCTCCATCTCCCATCTTTCCTCAATATCAACATAGATGCATACCCTTGAATCCTTTTCATCCACCCACCCATCTAAACCAGCCATATCCTCCTTCTTCCACAAGTCCCAAGTCTTTTGGAGGTAACTTGAATGTTCAATACAAGAAAAAGAAGCAATACAAGAATCTATCAAAAAAATAAGATCACCATGTTTCCTTTAAACGACATGGAGGCATAACATCAAAAGAGATATCTAAGAAGAAAACTACAAGGCAAGTATGGGTTCCAAAATCCATCATTAAAGATATTCTCTCTAGATTATCAAAAAGAAATGAAAAGCCTATGACTATATGGATTCCATAGTCTCTCTTGAAAGAGTTTGGTTTTGAGAAACAAGTAAATTTAAAATTCAAGCTTCCAAAGACTTCCACTTCATCTTCTCCCAAAAGTATTCTTCCATTCCATGTGCCTAAACCACAACCTCTGCTATCCATTCACCATATTCCTTCACATATCCCTTCATTCACATTTCCTCCATCCTCTCACCACCCTTCAAGGTGTGTGTTGACATTGATCTTGCCTTCCTTTCCATCTACCCTTTCACAATCCTTCCATTCATTATCCTCCTACCTTCTATCCTTCTTCTTCATTTTCCTATTCCTCCTATCTTCCAACCTCACTCGCTTTACATAAAACCTTATCCTCCATTTTTCTCTTCCATCTTCCTTTCCCTATCAGCATATTTGAGCATATCATTTTGAATCCTTGGCATATCACTGTTTATCCTTTCAAGGAGCATTATCTAAAAAGCTTTCCTTCTTCCAAAAATTCAAAAAAAAAAAAATAGAAATAAAAAAAATTGAAAATGTGCCTTGGTGGAAACCTGGAAATAGGCACCTTGGTAGAAAAAGTAAAGAGAAATAAATTTGTCCTATGGTGAAAACCACTCCCTTGTGGTGCCTTGGATAAGTACCATGATGATAACCTGACAATCAGGCATCATGCGTAGTTCTTCTACACATTTCATCCATTCCATCTTCTCTCTTTGATCTTGACAATGTTGACCTATACACGAACATTTGGCTATTTTATGAGATGTCTTATGATGATCTTGCTTTCATTCCTTTCATATTTAGCCTTCATGTCTGTCTTCCTCCATTCATTCTACCATTTCACTATCCTTTTCCCCTTTGGTCTTGATCTAATAAAAAGAAAGAAAGAGTAAAACACAGTGCTTTGAAACCTCTTGACATGTCTACTCCTTTGGACTACATCATTTCCTTCTTTGGCACTACGCTTTTGTGACTTATCCTATGCTAGCCCTTCATTTCTTGTCCAAATGTGCTTTACATGACTATTTTTCCCTAGCTTGGGTACCCTTGAGGAGTTTTCCCTTGAGGATTTCTTTCCTTCATTCTCCTTCATTCTCTTGTCTTCCATCTCTTCCACTAGCTTGCTAATCCCTCTTGTTCTCCACCTTGCTAGACATTGGGACTGCATGATATGATCTTTCTTGGGAGCTTGCAATAGAAAAAGAGGCTATCAAGTTTGCTAAGAACTGTCAAAAGTGTCAAGTCCATGGAAACTTGATACATGCACCAGGGAGAGATCTTATTCCCTCTACTACACAATGACCTTTTCATCAATGGGCATTTGATCTTATAGGATCCATACATCCTCATTCTTCTAATGGACATACCCATATAATCATAGCTACAGATTATTTTACAAAATGGGTAGAAGCAATTCCCTTAACACAACCAACTGGGAAACAGATATCTATGTTCATCTTGAACTACATCATATGCAGATATGGGATCCCACATTCTATAATCACTGATAATGGGGGACAATTCAAAAATAAGGACCTAGATGATTTATGTGTCAAATTCAAGATTACACAACATTGGTCTTCTATCTACTATCCTCAAGGGAATGGACAAGCAAAGGCTTCTAATAAGAATCTATTAAAAATCTTGCACTGAACAGTTAATAAGACAATAAGAGACTGACATCTCATGATCAATCCAGCTCTCTGGGCCTATAGAACAAGTATTAGAACACCTACTGGGGCTACTCCATTCACTTTAGTCTATGGGTCTGAAGCGGTACTACCTATTGAGGTTGAAATCCCATCACTAGGAATCATAATGCATGGTCTAGTAACTGATGAAGACTACAAAGTGTCCAGGTTGCAAGAACTTGAATTACTAGATGAGCATAGACAGGTAGCCTATGATCATCTTAGAGTATATCAGAAAATAATGTTTAGAGGTTACAATAAGAAAGTCAGACATAGAGAATTTCAGGTTGGCGATCTAGTCTTGAGAGAGAATCCTAAAAATCAATCACATAGAGAACACAAGGGGAAGTTTGAACCCAACTGGCTGGGTCCCTTTGTTATCATTGCTACTTTTGGCTCTGGTGCCTATCAACTCTCAATGATTGAAGGAGAACAACTTTGAGAACCAATCAATGTTCTCCATCTGAAGAAATTCTATGCTTAAGGCATTCAGTGTATGGTAAAATATCTTGAAAAAAATCTTAAAAATTGGAAAAAGTCTTGAAAAAAAATGAACATCTTGGTGAAAACCTAGCAATAGGTGCCTTGATGATTCACAAAAAAAGTAAAAAATATCAAAAATATCAAAAAAATTAAAAAAATAAAAAATTCAAAAAAATTAAAAAATGAAAAATACAAAAAAAATGAGAAAAAGAAAAAGTGCCTTGGTGAAAACCTGGAAACAGAAGCCTTGGTAGAAAAAATAGAATCTCTACCAAGATGGTGAAAACCCGGTAAACAGGCGCCACTTGTTTCAAAATGCTCCATCTATCAGTGCAATCTTGGTCTTTCCTAGCTTTCAATCTTGCTTTAGTTTGTACATATCTCCCGATTTGTTTCTGCATTTCTTATTTTTAATAAGTCGGTCTGTACACCAATCAGCTCAAGCGTCTGTATCCTATCAATGCTTAACACTTGGGGGCAACCAATGTCATATCCTATGGTCTCCAATATATCTCAGACGAGTCATATCCAGTCAGAGTCCTTTGAACCTTCATCTGAGTCAGTCAGTCAGTCTCATCTACAGAAAGGATTTTGCATCTACAACAACACAATCAACCATCAAACTGAAAACAATTTGTGCTTTTTCATGATTTTATCTCCTTGTATGCTTACTGATTCACATTGCAATTTTTGCATATTGTGTCCCTTCGAGCTCTTCGATGATGTCCTTTACAGGATTTAGAGAGTGATGCCTGGGGCCATAATCTTTTCTTTGTTTTCTTCTTGTATGCGAAAATCTAACAACTTTGAAAATTCTGGATTGAAATGGTGTCCGACTGTAAGAGCCTCTATCTCAAATTGGATGGCCATGCGTACCTCGACCATTGATACCCAAAAAACTCAAGGAAGTTTGATCTAACTATTGTCTTTTTGAGTGAGTTCTTTATCCTACTGTGAAACGCAATCTTGCCTAAGGATGTGAACGATAAAAGGGTCACTATGGGTAATTCACACTAGATTTGGAATGATCTCTTGACTGTTTGATGTGTATGTTAAATGAAAGGTGTATTCTGGTCATCATGACATTTATGTTTTGATGCTTATAAAAATTGCTATATCAAAATGGACATGATATTTAGGTCATCCTGGCGCTTATGTCTTGGTGCTTATATCTAATTTGACATTCCAAAAATGAAACCAATATTCATATGTCCATGGTTGTTTTGACCAGTGGGTGTTGTATTGGTTCTTGAGCATTACAAATTGATATTCATATGTCTATGGTTTCATACCTAGTGGGCATTGTATTGATTTATTCAGTTACCTAAAAATTCAATGATGAGAATGACCGACACATGACCGGTGACTAGGTCCTAGGTCTTAGGTTGCATATCATTCTGCATGTTTCTTTGCATTTTGCATATTTGCATGATCTCACAATGTTTGGATAAACTTTAAAGCTTAAATGATTCTTCAATCACCTATTCAAATATAACAAGAGTTGAAACCTAACACGAAGGTTCCTCCAATGAAACAGCAAGTAGAATCCTTTTTCGGGATCAAAATTGAAATCTGAGATCGTTTACTATGTCAATATTGTGATTTAAAATTTTTGGACCCAGGACGGTCTACTGCTTGTACATTCGACCTTCAATCATTTTTGAAATCTAGAATTCAACTTAACTGATTATCTTACATCAAACTAACAAAATTTCAACTTGATCAACCATGGTCAACTCATGGTCAAACCTAGTCAAACTTGGTCTCCAAGACATCTAAACGATGCAGAACTCATTCTCGGACGTGTATAACCACTTCTCAAATCAATTAACATGCTTCTAAACCATTCAACACTGACTTCTCTTGTCAGATTTCAATTTTAATCCCGAAGGAGGCATGGTATTGCACATCATTCAAGTGTGTAAATCTAATTTTGTCTATCAAATCTTTCCTTAGTGATCAAGACAACAACCACATTTAGTTGCTGATTCATCAAAAGACCTCATCACTTGGGGAAAATCTATTATCACTTGGGGCATATCAGATTCATCAAGATCCATATCAATCTTGTATTCTCTTAATCTTGTAAACTATATCAGCTTTTCACAACCATCGATTCATCAATGTTCTTTCCTTGGTTCTTCGGTAACTGAAGGGTTCAGATGTGATACCAATGTGATTCTTCTAAGGACAATTGAGTCTGGAATTGGTCACTCACTTCTTCGCAATCATAAGGTATGAAATCAGGCGTTTTGACACTTTTTCATAATCATCGGTTCATTGCTGCTATAGTTAACATTATCTTTGGTCATTTAGGACCTAATATCTTCAAATCTTTCAATTGGTTTCTATCTCAAAATCGGTTCATCTTTCAAATCAATTTCATAGCTTTATCAAACACAAATTGTCTTTGAACCACTACGCTTCGCACAGTAATTCAAAGAGGGGCAAAATGTAATACCCCAAAAATGGGCTATAGGTTCATTAACCTCCTGCATCTTCAAATCGAATGAAATCGACATCAAAGTCCTAATCTAAGGCACATCTAAACATCATCAAATCCTAATTGATTATCTTAAATTCTGCATCAAAGAATATTCTTAGCAATATTCCTAATTTATCCTAATTATCTTTAATTTAATGATTATTTGGCGATAAATCTTATTTATCCTAAAGTTTGATTAATTGAATATTCTGAATATTTAATTAATTAGATTTAATTCTACCACTTAATTATTAAATTGAATTTAATCTCATTTATTCCTAAATTGTATTATTTAAATTTGACAATAATTCAAAATACCTATCATTAATTGATTAAATTCTTATTTAATTAATTAAAGCAATTTGTCATATTTAATAATGTAATTTTGAATAAAAGTTTGACTTAATAATTGATTAACCCATAAATCAATTATTTTATTTCAAAAATCAGTTAAGTTGAGAATAAATCACTTTATTTATTTATTAATTCATAATTATCCATGTGCACATTCAAAGAGCAGTTAAGCTTTAAATCAGAAAATCAAAGCAAGTTGTTAACTTTTGGAAACACAACATCTATTTTGAGTTCAAAGCTGATCTAAACTTCTGATTTGAGTTAAAAAGCTATTTTTGCATGATTTTATAAATTAAATATCTTTTATTTTCTGATAACTCAAAAATCAACCTATGTTTATCAAGAGTGATTTATGGCTTTTCTCTGGCACCTCCAAAGCCCTAGATTTCTATAAAAACAAGGCTCAACTCTTCATGATTCATCTCTCAAATTTGCATCAAATCCACAGAATCCACATAATTTGCATACTTACTCTAGAGAATCGACATCTAAAGAATTGAAGCTTCTTGCGAATCAACAATTTTTGTGAGATAAATCTTGTTTTCAATTCATTTTAGTTTTATTTCATATCATTGTTAGATCAATTCATATAGATTAAATTCATATCAGATTTCTCATTCTTATTGCATAGAAAACCCAAAAATATAGATTAATTTGCATTCTTCATTGTTATCTTTCATTCAAATCCTTCATTTAGATGTCGTCAATGTCACTGGTCTCGGTCTAATCTGAGAAAATCATACTCGCACCTAATAGAAGATAGTAAATCACCTGGTTAGTTTAACTTTCACTTCATTGTAGATTTTGATTTTGCTAAATTCTAATATTTTACTGAAGTGTTGTGTCCATAGCTAGGTACAAAATTCACATACACAATTGATACTACACTGGTAATTAAGGTAATAAGTACTTCATAGGATTCACCAGATCCAGTAGAGATTTAAACTAAAGAGAAAAATGATGATTATGTACTCATTGAGGACATTACTAATGGTGATCCTAATGATAGATATGAAGATGAGGATGTGAACATTGCATCAGACAATACACAAGATGAAGGTCATGTTACTGATTTTGCAATCACATTGTTACTGGGAGAGCTTCCTATTCTTGTAGAAGTAGTTGAAATTTTATCACAAGAACAACCCGAAGGCTCAGACCCCGAGAAACCAAAGGATACAATAGGGGAACAAGGAGCAGAGATACCAATTGACACAAATAAGCTTGAAGAGAAAGAGGCAACAAAGATAGAAACTAAGGATCTAGATAATCCTAGTGTAATCAAGGCTACTACACCAGACACCACATTAGAGGCTCCAACTTAGTCAACCAACACAAAGGTCACTAAGAAGCATCAAAAGGAAGATACCATGTCAATCGGGTAGGTTACACAAAGTTTTGAGGTAAAGGCAATCATACCATTCAAAATAATCTCACCTCAAGAACCTGAGAAGAAGAAGAAAAAGAAGCAAGGAAAAGGGTCGGTTACCTTAGAAGAAGTTATTGTTATATCGGAGTGTGACCCAAGGACCTTAAGCTCTGAGGAATTGAGAAAATATGGGGAATTGTGTACAAGGAAGGCAACACAAGAAAAACTAAGATAAGAGTGCAAGAGCAAGTAAATACTTGAAAATGTAAGAGATATCTTACAATAGGTTATACCAGAGGTACACATAGATGAAGATACTCCAATAATGGACCAACTTGCTACACTTGCAGGAGAAATAAATACCCCAGATGTAGAAGTGAAAAAGAGAAATAAAGAAAAGGGATAATCTAAAATATAGGATAAACTTATAGAAAGGATCAGCCAAGAAGTGACAATCAATAAGGTAAAGTTGTCTGAGGTAATAACTGACATTCAGTCTATTACTTAGTTAATTAGTCAAATTTTGATAAAGCTATGCATTGTGGACACTTTCACTATAGAGGTCAATGAAAAGATAAAACAACTTGATAATGAAATCCAAGCTAGTGCACATGCATCCTTAACCGAGCCTCAAGCATTTTCCAAGCACATCTTGAAAGTTCAAGAACTCCAGCGGTTAAGAGAAAACCTTAGAAAGCAAGAAGAAATAATAAGTGACCAAGTCACATAATTGCAAACCGAGTTGCTTCCATATTTGAAAATATTTGAGAAGCATATTGTCAAGGCACAAATGCCTGTTAAAATGGGGAAAACATGTATATGCAAAATACGTAAACAAATGCTAAGTATACTACACATTACCAGGAGCATGCACTGAGGGGGAGTATAGAAGTTTTGAGACATAAGGTCTATATACATTTAAGGTTTTGATACTAATACCAAAGGGGAAGATTGTTATCTCTATTTGAGCATTAAAGATTTCCATTAGTATCAAAGACATCAGTCAGTTATATATGCTACTCTAGTCAGTAAATGCAAGCACTTCAAGCTAGTTGGTCAAGTTCTTTACACCAAGCACCAAAGCAGTTTTGTATCGAGCATCAGTGTACATTGATACCAAGCGATTGTAAACACCGAGTAGACTAGACACTGAGCACCAATGCAACTACCGAGCAGGATATACATTATTTACCGAGTATCACATAAAATAACATAGTAATCAGCAATGACACATTTATCTATGCAAATAGTTACAACAGAATCACAAAATATTTTACCAAGATCGAGGATCATTTATTGATAATACAATCGTTAAATGTAATAATGATCTTTATGTATTTTCTATATCTAGGTTAATTTTGTACACCATAGATCTTAGTGTTTTCTCTAAGATATTGTAACCTAATTTTGTTAAGCGTCATAAGAAGTATGTTATATAAATGTAATTCACATCATTTGATATGTGTGAGGAGTATGATGTGTGAATGGTGTGTGATGATGAAAATCACCTTCATGAAATTAAGATCTACTAGCATCAATTTAAAGAAAATACAATGTAAATCTACTTTAAAATGAAATTATAATCTATAACATCTCATGGATCTTTAGAAAGAAGTGGTAAGCAAAGCTCTCAGCTACAATCCTCACTAGTGAGACCTCTAAAATGAGAAATTATGCTTCTACTATGCTTCTATGATGCTTATGCTATGCTTAATCTAGCTCAAATTGACAAACTACAATGATAATTTCTCTAAATGCTCTTAGAATGATCTCAATTGTCTATAGTAACAATGCTTTTCAATTGAAATTCCAAGATGATAATTCTCTCTAAATTCTCCACATTTATAGTAATTTCCCAAGGGTAGGGGGTGGAGTGAAGTAATCATGATTATCCCATGGTTGAGTCAAAAACTTTGCTTTGTTCATAAATGGGGGGACAATGAGGGGACAACCCTTTGAATGTTTTCAAAGCTTTGGACAATTTTTGAATGTTGAGTGATTTATGTCTTTTTGTCTTCAATTTTCATTGGTCACTCACTTTGTTGAAAGAAATTAGGAATTATTAAATTCAATTAATGAATTAAATTTAGCCATGCAAGGGTAATAGGTTCATTTTGATTTTTGATTTAAACAACTATACAATTAATTGATTAAAATCAATTATATAGTGTTTTTCACCCCTTTAAGCTTTTATTTAATTATTTAACCTCATTATTTGATTTTCCCTTTGTTTTAATTGATTTGTCCCTTTTTATGCATTTTAATGATTTTGAGCCATTTAAAAGTAATTGTCCAATTTTACGTGTCTACAAATGGAATGAAGCGAAGTAACTCTTGAAGCATCATAGAAGAACATAATACAAAGATATTTAGATTAAGTAGAATTAGACAAGGCTACCGAGTAGTTCAAAGATGAGATCTTCACATGAAAAGGTGATATCTATTCAGTATTTCATAGATATGTATCAGACAAGATAGAGTTGTCATTTTGTAGATACTTTCTGTTATTTTCTAATCATTGTAACAAAGAAACTCAAAATCTCTTAACAGAGTAGACCTAATAGTCTTTTATGTAAATCTCTTTATCGAGTGCACACTCAAGTAGTGTTTTTGAAATCCTATAACTAGGTAGATCTAATTGATCTGAAATGTTACTCCTAACAGGGTAAGATCACCAGAAGTGATCACTACTTGTAGCCCTAACAGGAAAACCTTTTCTATCTGCAGTAGTAAAGAATTTGTGGGTGTCATCCCCACCATAGTTTTTACCTTCTAACAAGGGTTTTTATGTTACCAAAATACTTGTGTTATGTGATAGATATATTGTTAATTTCATGTTATTTACTTTTACAAGTTAACTGAATGAATGACACATACAATGGATTCAAGTTATATGTGGAGTTACTACTGTTTGTTGTTTATGGTTTGAGAGTTGAAATTTTATGTGGGCATTGATTCACCCCTCCCCTCTTAGTACTCTATCTCTCCATCCCAACATTTTCATGTTGAGATTTAGGTGAAAAGGGTAAGGAAACTCTTTTGCAAACAAAATAAGCTAAGGGGAGGAAAAATGTCAAATTGAGCTTTTAGTCAGGTAAGCATGTGAAAGATAACATCTATGAGGGGTAAACCATTATTGGTAAAATATCTATGTCTCCATCCACAAGGACACAGTGTACCCCAAACCCTTCATTATTGGATGGGAGAACAAGGTGCCAAAGGTAGAGTGACATGAGGAAAAATATTCGTATCTCAGTCGTGGGAAACATAGGTACAAGGGTCTGAATAAAGGAAAATAACTCCTAAGGAGAGTGTAATTTATCATACCTGTAGAAATAGTATAAGAACACTACTTATGAATAAAGGAGAAATAAGTGACACCAAGAATGTGTTCTTGTTTCTTAACATAAATAGTTCTTATAAGGGTCTAGTGAAGGAACCACTATCGGCATAACCGATGTGACTGATGCTAAGATTAGATGAGTATGGTATGTGATGTGTTTGATGCCAATATAATGATAGGATGATTGGCTAAGATTTTTTCATTGATGTCAACTTAGTATTTTTTGGTCGACAATGTTCCTATTATGATGAAGTACGTTCAAGAGGTTGAATCTTGCACTATGGTAAGAGGTGGAGTGTGCAATCGTGAAGGAAGATTAAGTGATATCTTTAGATGATAAATTTATGATCAAAACTATTGAATGTATGATGTGTGTAAGTTATGATTGTTTGAAGTATGACATGGCAACTACTAAAATAGTTTATGTCTGGCAATGAATGATTTGATTGGTTCATCAAATCTATGATGTGTTTGGTGGCGTGATCATATAATTATGTTGTTGATACTATGTTGAGCTTATGGTTATGACCGTGACTGATTCAAGGTTGATCGGTAAGAATGTTTTTTTCTTACAAAAGTTGTCTTAGTAAAAGGTACATGAAGTTCTTAGGAACAATCAATCACATCCTTAACTGGTGATGTTTCACTATGTTGTGATAAGTAATTATGTGTTGGAAGGATCACAGTGATGCATCAGATCAATGTGGAATGATGTGTTGGCATTTTCATGACTGTGATGATCATATTGGTAGAAAGAAAATTCCACCACCACAACTGAGAGGGGGTGGTGAATAAGTTGTGAGATTAATTAACTTAAATTCAACTTTATCAAATCTTAAGCTTGTAATCAATAACAATAATAACCACAAGATAATAAACATACATAATAACACAAGATATCTTAACTAGGGAAACACTTGATCAAAGGGAAAACCCTGGTGGGAATGATGCCCACAAGATGATGTACTAATATAAAAGTTCCCTATGAAAGGATAGACCTTGTTAGAAGCATGTTACAATACAATCAATACATATGAGTCCCTACTAGGAGACTTTGGATCCCTACTAAAAGATCCCAACCCTATGAGGAGTTGATTGAGAAACACAACAAAGACAACTAAACCCACTATCCAAATTGCTTCAAGATTGTCTTCACTAAAAAATCCAAAATATAGCACATCCCAGTGTGAAATGACTAAAACAAAAAATTTATTTTCCTAAATAGTCCCTTTAAAGTCCTCAACAATCCAACAAGATAATCTTCTTCTCTAATCATAAAGATTTTGCATTCAAAGCTCACACAACATTTAATGACCGCATGATATGCCTATGATACCCTTTGATACCTTTCCTTTATACCAAATCCTAATAATTATTGAGTCAAACAAAAGGCTGTGTCAATTTACAATTAATAATATAGGACATCAATAAGAATTTACAATACACGTTACATTACATCTAAACACTTCCATATAATTATTAATCTATAGTCATCTCACAAAGAAGTAACACACTTCACATCATCCACAAGTCTTTGTGGAATGCAAAGTAGATTCTAGCATATTTATCCAAGCATCCTGAATATGTCATAGACAACATATCAACCTCATTGAACTAACTTCAACCTCGCCAAAACAATAAATCTTGAATAACTATCACCAGTTCCTGGTAACACTCACTAAGAACAGTCTTTAGTAAACTTCACATAACTCAAACATATATGCATAATTGTTTTTGCTCTTACAACGACATCATCATAACATGTTCCTAAATTCAAATATATCTTCACAAAACTAAATTCATCATATAAAACCTCATGAAATAATTTTGTGTCTGTAACTTTGTTAACTCTATCTAGAGAGGATATATGTAGACATCAATGACAAAACTAGTCATGAATGTAACATATAAGAACTCAATAATCTCTAATCAACATCCAATCTTCCCTAATAAAAATATTCATAATCATTCATGCTAACAATCTCCCCCTTTGAAATTGATGGCAACATAGACGAAAAACCATCTAGTCCCATCTTATCAATCATAATCTCCCATCAATATATTTCTTCCTCATCTACCTTTATACACTCTCAAACTCAAATCTCCCCTATTCACTCTGCTCTTAAGATTTTTCATGTATATCTCTCCTATTCATTCTTCTTTTAAGATTTTTCATGTATATCTCTCCCCCATTGACATCAATGACAAATGTGTTAGTATATCAATTCTTGAAGTTCAATCATCTCCAATACAATTTACAAAAGTGCCTGAGTATAAAAATATACTATAGAAAAATCATGACTAAGATTCCTTAATGACTCAGCTTGAGTAAAGATACTCCCTCATAGGAGAAGCATCAAGCATCTAGTCCAGATAGGTACTGTGCTTTGATCATGCTAGACTGATGCATTCCTACATCTATTATTCTGAAGAGGGTTGGGGAATAACCCCAAGAATGCCTTTCAGATGCTCAAAAGTATCCTTAGCTAAAGGTTTTGTGAATATATTTTTTATCTGTTATTTTCTCCTTTATACTAATATACTCTAATCTATTTTTTTTCCCGTAACCTTCTCTCTAACAACATGATACTTTATTGCAATATGTTTGGTCTTTCAATGCAATATTGGATTCTTTGACATGATAATTGTACTTGTATTATCAAAATATATGATAATAGGCTTAGTGAATTTAATGTAAATATCCATCAACATATGCTTCATCCAAGTGGTTTGATTGCAATTATTTTCTACCACAACATATTCTACTTCTATTGTACTTTGTGATATACAATTTTGTTTCTTTCTCAACTAGGAGACCAATCTTCCTCCCAAGAAGAATGCTCTACCACTTGTAATCTTTTTTTCATCAACATTTCCTCCCCAACCTGCATCGATGTATGCACAAAATGTAAAATCATGTAATCTATCATACCATAACCCATATTTTGATGTACCCTTCAAGTATCTGAAAATCCTCTTTACTGCTGCAATATGTGTCTCTTTAGGTTCTGCTTGAAATCTAGCAATAATCCCAATTGCATTAGCTATATAAGGTCTTGTGTGAGTTAAGTATTGTAGTCCTCCAATCATAGATTTGTATCTTATCTATGCTGCATTCGGTGATTCATCCTTGCTTGAAAATTTACATCTAGTTATCATGGGGGTTCCAACTAGTTTACAATTCTCCATTCCAAATTTTGTCAACAAGTCCTTAAGATATTTTGTTTGTGATATAAAAATGCCATCCTTGGTTTGTGTAATCTGTAATCCCAAAAATTATTTCATCTCACCAATCATGCTCATCTCAAATTCATCTTTCATTTCATCTGAAAATTTCTTACTTGCTTCATCATTACCTCCAAAGGTAATATCATAAAAAAATACTTCAACAATTAGTAATCCATCATCATTTTTCCTTAAGTACATATTATTGTTTTCATTACCTTTCTTGAATCCAAAACTAATCAAGTATTTTTCTAACCTTGCATACCAAGCTCTAGGAGCTAGTTTGAATCCATACAATGCATTTTTTAATTTGCAAACAATATCCTTATCTTTTGTTAAAGAAAAACCATCGGGTTGTTCAATGTATACTTCCTCTTCAAGTTCTCCATTAAGAAAAGCTGATTTAACATCTTTCTGATATACCTTGAAATTTTTACTACAAGTATATGAAGAAAACATTCTCATTGCTTCAAGTCTAGGTACAGGTGAAAATATTTCTTCAAAATTAGTACCTTCTTGACGTGAGTATCCTTTACATACCAATCTTTCTTTGTTTTTTACCACTTCACCTTTCTCATTCATCTTGGTTTTGAAAACCCATTTTGTGCCAATAAAATTCTTGTCTTTAGGTCTAGGGATGAATTCCTAAGTATTGTTCTTTTCAATCTGCTCAAGTTCGTCTTTCATTACTTTCATCTAATTTTCATCTTTGCATGCTTCATCTATAGTCTTTGGTTCAACTTGAGATATTAAACATATTTCTTCATTTACCTTGTTTATTTTCATAACTCCTTTGTTTGCACTTCTAATAACTTGATTTTTAGGGTGATTTTTTGCAACATATTTGTAGAAACTGAGAGAAACAGATTCAACTTCCAAGACCAATTTGCATGCAAGATACCTGTTACAAAGAATGAATCAAAAGATGGAAAAAATTGAAACCCTTCTGTGCTAAAAAATGAGAGAGAAAAAAATGTATTCAGCATAATGAAAAATAATTACAAGGTTCAACCTATAAAGGTGAACAAAACCCTAAAAACAAGAAAATCTAGGTTGCGTAATATAATTAATATAAAATATTAATTATATGCACCTAAGAGATAGCTTAAGTGAAAATAGAGTAAAGAAACTAACTGATTACTCTAACACCCCCCCTTAAGTGAAGCTCAGGAGGAAAGCTAACCTAGCATAGGTATGAAAGCAGGAAATGGGTCCCAACAACAAGGCTTGATCAAGTACCCAATACAAAGAAATCTCTGCAAATTAGAGACAAAAGAGAAAACCCAGTGGGAAAAACTCCTCTCCAAAAAGAGATATAAAAGCAAGCAAAAGACAAAAAATGACTTCAAGACACTCTCTCAAAGCCATAAGTATAATGTGTGCTACCAACCGCCCCCGTGAGAGAGGGTTAAGGCTCCAAAGCCCCCCCAGAATGAAAGAACCCCTGGATCAATGAACAAACCACCATGATGCCAATACAAAGGAGTGAAAGGAAGTGAGCACTAAAGAGGTAACCTCAAAAGGTGAGGTGTCACTTGAAGGCTGATCTGATGCTCAAAGGAGTAGACATGAGGATCCTAAAAGGGAATCCCCAATGTAGGTGGTAAGACAAGTGTGCAGACACTATTAGGAGAGAGGAGATAAGTGTCCTCTATAGAATCCTCAACAACTGCACCTGGTGGCTAGATGAATGGAGCTGGAGGGTTTGGTAGTGCTGAAGAAGAGTCTTGTTGAAGAGAAGAAACCCCAACAAGATGAGGTGAGGCAGTCACAGAAGTGGTCTCAGGAACAACACAGAGGTTCAAGTGACCTGACTATCCCACATGATGCTCTCATAGAAGAGGAGAGCTTAGCTCTGATAATGGAGATGGTGGACCAAAGTGTGAGAAGGTGTAGAGATGGGTGGAATGATCAACTATCCCTATAGTAACAATGCCATCTGTCACACTATCCCAAATGAAGATTGAACTTGGCGTGAACTCAACTGTCTTCCCTGACCTACTGAGTGTAATCTAATAAATCAAGAGGAGGTTTATAGAAAGAGATGGAACATACAATACATCATTGAATGTGCCATCTTGAATGCATATAGAACCTTTCCCGTAGACTGGCATAGTAGTGTTATTCCCCATGAGAATGTGAGGAATAGGAGAAGCCTCAATAGAAGAGAAGATCTCCTTAGAAGACGCCATATGGTGAGAAGCACCTAAATCCAGTATCCAAGGGACCTGTGAAGGGGATGCAATGGAAGCCCGTAATGCATGACTGTGTCCAAAATCCTATCCAGATGTCAAAGATTAGGTAGAATACTAAAAAGAAGAACCCTATGAGGTGGAAGAGGATGGAGAGGAAATAGTGCTCTTCTAAAGGAGAGCTTGCAAATCTATAATCTATTTCTCATAGCCATCAAATCTCTTCTGAAAACAATGTGACTCATCATGAGGCCCCTTCTGACAATAAGAACATGTAGGGCTCTTAGTCTTCTATTTCTCCTTCTTAGAAGAAGATGGTGGGCCAATAGAGTGTTGAGAAGAGGAATCAGATGTCTGCTTTGGCTTTTTCTTCTATGTATCTTGAGGTGTCTTGGCAAGCAATGCCTGTGACTATGAACCTATACGTGAATCCATCTGATTGAGCTTGGACTACTCACAAGTCAACCTATCATAGAAGGTCTCAAAAGAGGGCATAACATGTCATGCACCCAGTGCATCCATAGTGGAGTAGAAGGTAGAAGTGAAAATCTGATAAGGGCCACAAAGCTTTGAGAGTATTAGAAAGATACACTCATCATCTGACTTCATCTTTCCAGCAACCTGTAAAATTGATCGAAGAGACTTGAACTTCATCAAGAAGTCCTCAATGTTGGTGAATGATTTAGGTACCAAGGAGGTGAACTCTGCATCTATCTAGAGAACCCTGAACTAATTCATTATGCCAAACAAGGTGGAAAACTTGTTCCACATATCCCTAGGTGTGGTCAAACCATCCAGGTGGAACAAAAACCCATCTAAAATGTTCATAGCAATTAGGCCCATTACCTCATCCATCTTGTTTCTCTGCATAAGAGCCTCATAAGGCCTTTGAAGAACTAGCTAAGTCTCATTGAGACATGACCATAGCCCTTTTTCCATAAGCAATCTAGTCATCTGTCCTTTCCAAGTGTGATAGTTGTGAGGTGTAAGGCAAGCGACAAAAGAGTTTGCCATTGAGAGAAAGAAGATAGAAGTAGAAGCATTTTTTTGAAGTAAATTATAGAAAGTAAAGAGCATCCCCCCCATAAAGTATAATACTATCCCCCATAAACAACAAATTACTATGAAAGCACAAGAAACGAGAAAAAAACTTGAGTTCCAAAAGTAGAACATGAGCACAAAAGAAGGTGCATCTTTGACTACAAAACATGACAATCAAATGGAAAAATTAGGAAGTGAAACCTACATGAGAGCGACAGGCTCGAAAAGACCTTTCCAACAATATCTCATATGTCAAATTTTTAGTTCATATGAGCCTTGTAGGACCAAAAAAGCCTAGGTACCCCCAAAATGTAAGCTCATTAAAAAAAATAGACACAAGAATAAGATTGACGGCCATATGGCCATCATGAGATGTCTAGAGGGGCTGGTGGCATAGTGGCGGTGTGGCGGTGTGGCGACGGTGGTGCGGTGGTGCGACGGTGGCGGTGCAATGGCATGACGGTGGCAGCGCAGTGGCGCAGAGGTGTCGTTGCGATGGCATGGCAGTTGGAGAGCGGCGGTGCGATGGCAGGAGGGTGGTGTGCAGGTGGCGCATTAAGATTTAACATGTTGCATAAAAAATAATCAATTTTTTTCATTTTTTAAGGAAAAAAATTATTTTTTTCTCAATATTTGTGCCCGTACAGCCCTAATAGGGCAAATTTTTTCTCCCAGATGCCATAGTGGCCAAAAAATGCAAACTTTATGTGATTTTTGACTCTCCCAGGCCTTCTGAGCACAATGGTGGTGTCTGTTTTTTCTCAAAATGCTCCAATTTTTTAAATTTTTTTTTGCAAGCAAAAAAGAAATAAAAAATAATGTCCTATAGAGAATACTAGAACTAAAAAAACTTGCTTCAAAAACACCAAAATAGGCAGCAGTAGGGAGGCTCTGATACCATGTAGAAACTAAGAGAAACAGATTCAACTTCCAAGACCAATTTGCATGCAAGATACCTATTACAGAGAATGAAGCAAAAGATGGAAAAAACTAAAACCCTTTTGTGCTAAAAAATGAGAGAGAAAAAATGTATTCAGCATAATGAAAAATAATTACAAGGTTCAACCTATAAAGGTGAACAAAACCCTAAAAATAAGAAAACCTAGGCTGCGTAATATAATTAATATAAAATATTAATTATATGCACCTAAGAGATAGCTTAAGTGAAAATAGAGTAAAGAAACTAACTGATTACTCTAACAATATTTAGGTGTTCATCGTTCAGCTCTAACTTCTTCTCTAGGTGTTGATTCAGGTTCAACTCTCTGTTCCAATCTAAACTCTTCAATCTACAAATCATTGTTAGTTTCATAAAATAATTCTTGTTCATCATTCTGATTAGTGTTATTCCTTTATCTTTTATCTCCATTAGAATCATAATCATGAATTCTCTCCTGAATTTTGAACTTTTCATCAACCTTCACATTAGTACTCTCAACAATTGTCCTCAATCTTTGATTCAAACATCTGTATGTTTAACTCTTCAATGAATAACCAAGAAAAATTACTTCATCACTTCTAGCATCAAACTTTCCAATATCATCATCTTTTTTGATATAACATTTACTTCCAAAGATTCTAAAATATCTCATAGTAGGTGTATGTCCAAACCAAATTTCATAGGATGTCTTACCAGTGCCTTGTCTAATCTCAACTCTATTCATTGTGTAAAATGCAACATTCACTACTTTTCTCCAAAAGATATGTGATACATTACCCTCAAGCATCATAGTTCTTGTTGCCTCATCAACTGACATGTTCCTTCTTTCTGCTATACCATTCTACTACGGTGTCCTAGGTGCTAGATGTTGTCTCTTAATTCCATTGTCTTCACAACATATATTAAACTCATTTGAAGTAAAATCTCCTCCTCTATCAGATCTCAAACATTTAATCTTCAAGTTAGATTCATTCTCAACTCTATTTTTCAATAACTTAAACTTCTCAAATGCTTCAGTTTTTTCTTTAAGAAATGCAACCCACATTATTCTTATAAAATAATTAATAAAAAGCATGAAATACCTTTCACCATAGAATCCTTTTGTTCTTGTAGGTTAGCACAAGTCTATGTGAACAATCTCTAATTTGGTTGATGTTGTAAATATTTTTCTTAGAAATGAATTCTTCCTTTGTTTAGCCATAACATATTCCTTGCAAACTATGTTAGTAGGCTCCACAATCGTAGGAAAGTCTCTAACTGCATTTGATGAGCTGATCTTCACAATGTTATCAAAGTCGATATGAAAAAATATCTTATCTCATAGCCAAATGTCATCCACTTTAACAATCAAACATGTCATTTTAGTAGGAGACAACTGAAATACATTACCTTTTGTCTTTATACCTGTTCCAATTAGTCTGCCATGGCTGTCTTTAATAACACAAGTCTTCTCCATGAAATATAACATGTATCCTTTGTCCATAGGTTGTCCAACACTCAAAATATTTTGTTTCAATCCATCAACAAAGTAGACATCTTCATTTATTTTTTCCATCAAGTGTAATAGATCCTTTTCCCTTAATTTAACAGGGTGCATTATTTCCAACTCTAACTATGCCTCCATCATATCTATCAAGTTCAACAAATTTATCCACATCTCTAATCATATGATGAGAACATCCATTGTCAATAATCCAATCAAACGTTTTATGTTCTACATGTGAAACTAATTCTTTTTCTTCTCTTACTTCTTCTTCATCAGAATTTCCATGTTTAATAGCAACAAATCCTATTTCATCTTCATTTTCATCATCACTTTCTAAAAATTTTACATCTTTAAATTCAATTTCTCCTTCTTAATCAACATGACAACAATTTTCAGTCTTAGGTTTATAAATTTTTCTATATCTGATCTTCTTTTCTCTCTTAGGACATTTAGATGAAAAATGACCAAATTATTTGCATGTCCAACAAGAAAAAGCTTTCTTACCTTTAGGTTCTCTCCTTTCAATCAACATCATTGCATCATCATACTTTCTTTCTTCTTCTTTCTTAGCTGCCCAATCTCTAGCAGAGTCTCCACTGGTACTTGTACTTATTGTCAGCATAGGTTTGTCCTTTTGTATGCTAAAAGTTGTTTCAAGTCTAGGAGTACCTTCCTTTTGTTTCAACCATTTCTCATGTGTCTACAACTTTCCAAGTAGAAATTCTTTTGTAAAATTAGGTGTAATCATTTCTTCAATAATCTTTGCTTTGTATTAAAAGGTTGGTGGTAGAGATTTCACTATCTTCCATATGACTTCATTATCTGATTTCCTTCCACCACAACTCTTAATTCCTGCAACAATCTTAGTAATCCTACTAAAATAACCTCTTATAGTTTCATCTTCCTTTATCTTAGCACATTCAAACATACTAATATAGTTTTGTAATTTAGCTTTCTTCAAAGTTTCATCTCCTTAAAAAAGATTTTCTAATTTTGTCCAAATCTCAATAGTAAGTCTTAGATCTTTTACCTCTGTGTATTTTGAATTTGGAAGAGATGATATAATAGCCTCTCTAGTAATAATATTGTACATGTATTGGTTATTTTCTTCATCTATACTTGAATCAACTTTGTCTTCTTCTATAACAATCTTCTTCATCTTGACAGCCAACCAAGAATCAATTCCCATGCATAAAAAATGTGTCTTCATTCTTTCTTTCCAATTGTCAAATTCATCTCTTTCTTTTACTTCAAAATACAAGTAGATTAAAGGAGAATAAATAACCTACAAAAATATTACAAGCATCTCTCATGCTAGGCATTTACATGGCCTTTTGATCAAACTCTTCCATAAGGCATTATAGTCATTCAACATTCAATATACACATAGGAGAAAGTCCAAACTCTCCAAATACACCATTAAGACTAGAAAGCTTTTCCATATAAATTATGAAAAACAAAAGAAAATAGACCATGGAGGCTCACCTCCCAACCTAGGCCATTACATGGCCACCCTCAAGCTAGGGAAAACAAAGATGGATAGGGTTTACAAATCACATCAATGCACATTTACATAAAAACCAACAAGTATACCAAGTACACAAAATTCCCTTCCCATAGATATTCACAAAATGGGTCACCTTGGACCCATAAAAGGGGTGAAGGTGGAGTCTACCCAAATAGGAGAAGCCATTCTACATTAAAGAAACATGCCTTCAAAAAGGCCATGAACCAAATACAATGCCTTCACAAGGCCATAACTGTAATACCCCAAAAATGGGCTATAGGTTCATTAACCTCTTACATCAACAATTCGATCGAAATCAACATCCAAGTCCTAACTTAAGGCACATCTACACATAGAAATCCTAATTGATTATCCTAACTCTACATCAGAGAATATTCCTTGAAATATTCCTATCTATCTTAATTATCTTTAATTTAATGATTATTTGACGATAAATCATATTTATCCTAAAGTTTGATTAATTGAATATTTTGAATATTTGATTAATTAGATTTAATACTGCCACTTAATTATTTAATTACATTTATTCCTAAATTGTATTATTTAATTCTGACAATAAATCAAAAATCTTATGACTAATTGATTAAATTCCTATTTGATTAATTAATGTCAATTGTCAAATTTAATAACATAGTTTTTGAATAAAGTTTGATTTAATAATTGATCAACCAATAAATCAGTTATTCTAAATTTAAAATCAGTTGAGTTGAAAATAAATCACTTTATTTATTAAATTAATTCATATAAAATCATGCATAATCAGAAAAGCAGTCAACTTTAAAACAACTATTAAATTCAATTTGTTAACTTTTTAAACTCAACATTTGATGATGAGTTGAAAAAGTGAACTAAAACTCTATTTTGAGATAAAAACTGCTTTTACACGATTTTATGAGTTAATTAATTCTGATTTCTTGTTAACTCAAAAATCAACCTGAGTTTTTCAAAAGTGATTTATGGCTTTTCTCAATGCACCCTCAAGCCCTGGATTTCTATAAAATCAAGGCTTTAGCTCTTCCAAAAAGATCCACTAAATTGCATCCTCACTCCAGTGAATTTGCGACTAAAGAATCCATCTTTTGCGAATCCAAGCTATTGTGAGATTTTCATTCATTGTTTTGAGCATTCATATCATTTAGTATATCATTCTTATATCAATTTCATATCATTTCAATTTCATCTAGATTTAGATTCATATCCAGTTTTTCATCTTATTGCATAGAAAATACAAATATGTAGATTAAATTGCATTCATTCTACATTCATCTTTTGCATTCAAATCCTTTGTTTAGGTGTTACATTATCACTAATCTTGGTCTAATCTAAGAATACCATACTCGCACCTACTAGAAAGTAGCAAATCGTCTGGTTAGCTTAGTTTCCATTTCATTGCAGATTTTTGATTTTGCTAACCTCTAATGGTTTACTAAAGTGTTGTGTCTATAGTTAGGTACAATTTTCACACACATTTCTGGTGCCCACCCTGGGGCCCTGAAATGGGTTTCCCTTCTATTCTATTGATTTTTTGTCTTTTTCTATCAAAATTATGATTTTTAATTTTCTATCCATACTTCTGTATATCCTTGTATAGATTCTCATGCGAGATTTTTCATTGTATCACATGAAGTTTTGCTGGTTTCAACACTTCCTCATGTAGAACCACATTCTACCTCGCGTGAGACCACACTTACTCGCGTGAAACTTTACATCTAGAGACAAAATCTATAGATCTGTACTTTCAAATTATTGATTTCTGACGCTTACTATTTGCTATTGATTTCTCTTCATTCTGTACTTTTAGAGATAGCATAATACTGGATTGTAGAATTTTTAGATGTGTGCTAAGTTCTAGATTGTAGAGCATTGAAACTGAGGTATTCTACTATGATTTGATAACACCTCAATTTTGGATATAAAACAGACCCTCATGTGTCAAGCTTGTGTGAAATTTTTTCTTTCATATCACAGACTTTATTTTGGGCTATAAAAATGAACGTAGATTTTCTTTCTACATCTCTGTTATACATAGTAAATAGGCCCTATGAACACTATTTGTGGATGATCTTGAGAGAGTGGGCTTCATTCATTTTCTCATGCATGCAAAGCTCTTCTTGATGAAGGATCCCCTTTTAGGTAGGGAGGATATTGAGATTGTCTCATGTTCCCTTGATTTGTGTCCTCAGCTTTTGATTAATGTGTTCTCTTTCTGGAGAGATTGATAGACCATAGTTGTTGACATCATAGATCTTGGTGAGATAAATTTTGGTCTTAGCATGTCAGATTAATCTATCTAATTTATTTTGGTGAAGTGAAGAGGTTAGGGGGTTATGCTCTACTTCCTTTTTGGATAGTACTAGAAACCCAGATCCTTGGATTCGATCTAGTCCCCCTGTGGTATCTTTTGCGAGTCACCTTTAGAGAGGGTTAACCGTAGTGGACATTCCCTTAATTGGATCAACCATGTGGACAAAACTTCAAGTGGTAATAGCCATTTTCACCTTGGTAGCAACAACTGCTATATAAATGTCCTTGTGGAGGAAATCTTCACAGGTGTGGTCTCTTGTTGGGCTGCCAGATCTCCCTAGTAGCTCCTGATGTATTAAATTCTTGAAATGTGTCAAATCCCTGGTGCACCTGAATTGGAGTTCACCCTCTTTAGATCACAAAATTTGTAGAGTCAGACCATTACTACAAACCCTAGTGAGGCCAAAATTTTCATTTTCTAGGACTATGTGCATTATTGAAAAACTTTGGAGAACATACACAAGTAGTATTCCTAGGGATTAGCACAATAAGTCACTATTGCTTGTTCATGTGCAAGGTTTCTTTTTCCCTTGTTCATTGTTTTTAGATGATTGCCTACTTCCCTTGCTTTTCATTCTATGTGCTTAATATCTACTTGGTTACTTGAGATGAACTATTACACAGATCTTCAAACCTAGACAAAAAACTTTGCCAATAATCTAAAACTAAAAATTGAAAAATTACAAAATCTGAACAAAAATCTTTTTCTAGTGTGAAAACTGAATATTCTATTACAGAGTAGCCAGTTCTGTGTCTCAAAATTTGTTTCTACCTTGAAAACTATGCTGTATCGTCAAAACTTTGTTCCTCTATCGCATGAGATTTCAGTTTTCTAGGCATTTTCGAGCGTGCGAGATAGTATATCCTTGCATGCAATTTGGTACTTCATCACGTGGGACATCATTTTCTTGCACGAGACTATCCCCAAATTTTCAAAACTAGCAAGCTTATTCCCATCAGTTGGTCAACTTTCTATCAAATTTGATTTTTGTCTGGGATCTGTATGTCTATTTTCCTATTGCACATTGCGTAAAGCTAGATGTTTAGAGTTGAGAAATTACCTTTTGTAAGAAATTCAATCATTTGCAACCAAATCTTGGAATCTGTCAAACAAATCATTATGTTAGGAACATAGAAGAAACTAGAACAAATCCATTCATTTTCCTAAAGTGGTCTCTTGAGTCTGATTTAGCCTTCTGATTTATCGATTTGAGTCTTTTTCACCTTGTGTCAAAACCTTGTCAAAATTATTTTTAAAATTTTATCTCCATACAAAAATGGCTAAGTGTTGTGAGCTCGTGTCTACCATCTTTTGGGCATGTACCCATACTACTAGGGCACAATATCCTTCATTTACATCCAATCTAATCTTCAACCAATCCAATCTTAACAAGGTTGCGTTATTCGATCTTCTCAAGAATCAACTCATTCTTTAATTGTCTTCATCTTGCTCTCTTGCTTCACCTAAGGTTAATGGTATAAACTAGACCTTCATCACAAAGGAAAGGAAGAGAAAAACCCAGACCCTCTTTGGTATCATCTTTTATGATTGTTGATAGCTTCCATCAACCTTATGACACTAACAAATTTGGAGAAGACGCTCTTGGAAATCTTTTCTTGAAAGGTGGTTACATTACACCACCTGCATCAATCCAAATAGGTAATTAACCGAATCCTCCTGTATCAATTCATGGAAGTTATCAATCAACCCCACATCAATCTATCTCAAGGACAACAATCTCAACATGGCATTGATCAAGAACCCACACCTACTGAAATTGCCTAATACCAAAATGATGATAACTTCAAGAAAATGATGAAGCATTTCTTGAAAGAAGATAGAGAGGCATATTTCCTAGATCTAGCTCGGCAAGGAGCTAAACTTCCTCCAAAATTTAATGTTGAAGATATCATTACGCATGAGGAAGAAACTCCAATCACGGCTATGGTGAAACAAATGCACACCATGCAAGTCAAACTTAATAAAGTTGAAAAAGAAAAGGAACCTAAAGAGTTCTCCATGGAGGCTCTATGCCCTTTTCCATTTGATAAAGACTTTTACATGCTGCCATTCCCTAAAAGAGTAGAGATGCCTAAGTATGATAACTATGATGGAAACTCTGACCCTCAAGATCATGTCAGAGAATTCTGTACTTAATCTATGGAGTTCATGCATGAACTGACCTATCTAATGCATCTCTTCCCTCGATCTTTGGGAGGGGAAACCATTCATTAGTTCTCTAGAATGCCTCCAATGATCAAAACCTTTGAGGAGTTAATTGAAATGTTCTATCAACAATACTCCTACAACATTCAACATCTGGTCACCATGATCGATATTTGCAATCTAAAACAATATCCAGGAGAACCATTTTTTACTTTTCTCAAATGATGGAGGAAGAAATTTTCTCTATATGCTAGGCCTATTCTAGAAACAAAGAGGCTAGAAATCTTCATCAACAATCTTGTTCCAGAAATCAACTACCCCTTACAAATGCAAAATCATACATCTTTTGATAAGATGGTAGACAATGCAATCAAAATTGAGAAAGTACTTGTGAAAAAAGGAGATATATCACTTCAAAAGGACAAGTATGAATCTGGATCTAGTTCTAAGGACAAGAATAAAAACTTGAACAAGAACAAAGGCATTGTCATAGATGGAATTGTTGATACTATTTGTGCCCCATCTAAGGCACCCGCTTTCAATCTCACTATTGGTATCCAAGCCATCAAAGCTTCTGAAGCTAAAACAACAGAGTTGAACAAAAAGTCATTTGAATATAAACCTTGGGCTACTAATCCTAAATGCAAGTTTACTCCTCTTGGAGAGTCCTATGAATCCACTATGAAAACTTTGTTGGCTAAAAATATCATCACCTTGGTTGAGATAAAGGTATTTGACCTGGAACCTAAACTGAAATGGTGGAGAGAGAACAATTTATGTGACTTCCATCATAGAAAAGGTCATAAAACTAATAATTGCATATGCTTGAAGCATCTCATACAAGACAAAATTGATAATGGAGAAATTGTAATTGACAATCATAAAAGCAATAATGATCATACAACATTCATGGAACCATTTCTGAAACATGGTCAAGGAGATTCATCTTCTTAGCCTAATATGGGTGCTAAAGTCAATTATGCCTACTCTAGAAACAATGTTGTCATAAACATGGTTGAACCATGCCTATCTGAAAGTTGCAATGTCATCACAATTGTAAGAAAAGATAGAGATAATCAATCAGCTAATGCAGTTACTCAATCACAAGCTCAGGCACATCTGCAAGGACAAAATTCAGATTCATCAATGTCCCCAAGATGCCCTTCAATCTATCATCTACTTCCAAATAGAAGGCTGCTTCTAAATCTTCAAATCCTAAAGACACGAGACCTACTTCATATAGTATAGTCCAAAAAATCCAGCATACAAATTCAAAAATCTCCATGTTTGAGTTGCTTCAGATATCTCCAGCTCATAGATCCATTCTAGACAAAGCTCTACTTGGATCCAATGTTCCTGACAACCTTGATTTAGACACATTCCAAAATATGGTTGGTCATCTAAAATCACTACAATATATCTCTTTTTCAGAGGAAGATGATAAGTCTTTGAGTCATCCGCATAACCAGCCCTTGCACATTGAAGTCTTAATCCAAAACCATCATGTCAAATGTGTGTTAATAGATGGAGGTGATGGTCTCAACATTTGTTCTTACAACTTGATCACATAGCTGGGATTATTTGAAGCTACTATCAAGGCATGTGATGAACAAGAAAGATTCCCCAAGGGAATAATTGTCTTACCTATCAAAATAGGTCCTGTTATCAAATATATCACATGTCAAGTTCTTGATCTACCTTTGGCTTACAAAATTCTCCTAGGGAGACCCTGGATACATGAAATGAGAGATATTCCTTCCACATATCATCAACGTATAAAATTCCCTTATGAAGGAGTAGAGGTAACCATTCCATCTGACATATCTATAACTTGCAATTCCTTGAAGGAAAGTGTAGGCAAACTTGTTCCTAATAACAGAGAATCTTTTAAGAAAATAGATGTTGCCTCTACATCCAAGATAGAAGAGATTGCTAAGTCAAAATTAAGGACAATGGTATGGGAGAATACACGATGGAACTTTTTTTATCTCTCACATCTCTCTTGTTGTCCCAAAAATATTATGGACAAGCTTCAGACAAAGTGAAGCCTAATGCTAAGTAATCCCAGGTCAAATTCAAAGGAAGCTTTGTCACATAACAAGTATCTAAACAAGAGTTTGAGGAAGATGAAGCCGTGCTTGCATGGTTATACAAAGATGAATCTCAAACCCATCCAGTCCAGAAATGTGATGCTTCTTCAAGAAAAATTCCTTAGAAGTCATATGGACCAGGGAATAAGTTGATCACAAAAATGGGATACTCTAGATTTAAGGACCTCTAGGATTACAGGGTAAAGGTCTATTATCACCTCTTGATCACCGTGGCTAAGAAAACAAAAATACAATAGGTCTAGGATATAATAAGAATCCTTTTTATCTTAGCAAAAACTCTCCTCATGTCTTAGAACATATTAAACCATCAATAGAACTTCAATCCACAGAAGAAACAAAACAATTTGACATTGATGATTCTGACACCACCATTGAGCTCATTCCTTATGAGTGTCCACCCAAAGAACTAAAAGATATTCTTGAGGCTAAGGATGATCCAATCAAAAGAATCAATGTAGTAGAAACACAAGAACCTACTATTGAAATCAAGTGAGAGGAAGTTATTGAAACTATCTAGATGGTTGAGAAATTGCAACATAGAAATTCTGAAATAGACTCTCATGAGTATGAATTCAAATCAGAATTAGAAGGAAACCCTTCTTGGGGAATCCATCCTAATTTTACACATATACTCAGATTTCCTAGAGGCATAGATGAGGAATCTAATGATTATGAATGGGGAGTCATTCCAGAGGAAGATGAACTTATTATAGAAAAACATGTTGATGTTATCTACCAATATGCTCTTAAACCCAATGTAAGTCTAGAGAGAAATAATGAACATAATGATTCTAATCCACCTATGGCTGAAATGGACTCCCACAATGACGTTAAGCCTACTCATGAATTAAACATTTTAAGTTGTAATATCAGCTTCAAACTCAAAAGTTGGATTAGGACCAATGATGACAGTGCCATATCCATATATACTTTCCCAATCTTTCCATACTCTGACTATCCAACACCCTGAACTTCTTGACCAAACTTCAATAGATCTGAGCCAAGATATCTATACCTTTCTGAATGACTATGCCCTTGCTTGCTATCTAAATGCATTTGAGCCTATGAGGACTTCCATCAATGAATCAAGCATTAGCATGATGAAGTCAGACATCAAGTATCTTAGTCAAAAGAATAAGATTAAAAATAAAAAGAAGAAGAGTTCTGAGGGTGAAAACCACATGAAGGGTAACAAAACTACACATTCATGGAGACTCCCAACTTGTAGTACACCAAGTCAATAATGTGTATCAAACTAAAGATGAGAAGTTGATCCCATACAAAATAATGGTAGATGATCTAAAGAAATACTTCATATCTATCACAATTGAATAGATTCCTAGATTGGAGAACAAGGCTACTGATGCTATGGCAACGTTATCTACTTTACTACAACAACCCAAACATGAGCTACGCTATGAGTTCCTGGTGGAAGCACTATCTTATCCTGCATATGATTCCCTTGATACCCACATGATCTGCACTATTGTTGGTCATGATTCATCCAGATATAAAAACCTTTTCTCCTATCTCCAAGACCAAATCCTTCCTGATTCCTTTAACCGGTATGAGAAATGAAACCTTATCCACACTGCATCCTAGTATGTCATCATTGGTATTTATCTATACAAATGAGGTCTAGATGGTACATTAATTAGGTGTTTAGAATGGGAAGAGTCTCAACATGCATTAGAGGAAGTCCACGATGGTATATGTGGATCACATTCTAACGGTTTAACACTAGCTCAATAACTTATTCGTGTTAAATTTGACAAACGCAAATCATCCCAAGAACACCTGCATGCATAACCCTGTCACATGGAAGAAGCAAAGCACAGAAGCAAGAAAAATCATGGAGGCCAAAAAGCCAGAGACATCTTATGGACATGCAAAGAGAAATTGCTATTATGATCCAATAAGTGAATTAATTAAAACAAAGAGGTGAATCCTTATAAAAGGAAACACGAAACCCTAAAGAATAATAAGATGCCTAAGTCTAACTTAAGTGTAGAGAATAATAGACTAATAATTAAATAAATTAATTATTAGCTATAATATGACTCCTCTAACACCCCCCCTTAAGTGTAACTTAGGGAGAAGCTAAACAACTAAGGACTACAAGATGCATGAAAACAAAAATGCATGAAAGAGCAATGGGTCCCGGCAACAAGGCCTGATCAGGTACCCAAGTACAATAAAACAAAGGATGTCCCAGAGAAAGGAACAAGAAGAGAGCAAGAAGCTCCTCCGAAGCATGTCTGAAAACTCTGTCAGAAGAATACTGCTGGAACCCCCACTGAAATAGTGCATGACCAGGTAGAGAAGACAAAGTCTGAAGAGCTGATCAATCGAAGAGGTGACCTCCAAAATAGGAATGAATGAGTGTCTATATAGTAGATGATCCATCTCACCGAAATGCATAGGTGCCTAGCCACTGCATCCGCCTAGTACATAGGAACAAAAACTGAATACGTAGATCACCCAACCGAACCAAGGAAGCAATAGAGCCAACAGGTGAACCCCCCCATAATGCTGAACTGGGAGAGTTGACAGGAACACTGAAATGCGATGCCAAAAATAGCTGCAGAAGAAGAACCAGGAACACCAACAGTGCAACAGAAGCACACACACAGGATAAAGGGCGGTGTCATAGACATAGTCTACATGGGCTAATGTCATGGAAGGTATGCTCACTTGACAAGAGTGGATGCGCCTATAGTGGCAAATGCATCAGAATCCCCCCATGACACTTTATAACTGAGTGCGAAGACTAAAACTGAACCAGGTGAAAAAGATCCCAGAAATGCAGAAGAGGGCACTTTATCTCAGTGCGTTTACAGAACAAAGATACATCAGAAAGAGCATGCAAGCTCAGAAGTCAGAAAGAAGAGTGCACTAAGAAACCAGAAGAAGAGATCCCCGGACCTGTAGAACCAAGCACACCACCAGAGGGCATAAACTGCATAACTCGGAGGAGTGAAAACCTGGAGAAAAATCTAGAAGAAATACCTCTGCTACTAAATAGTACACAGAATCAGCTTTCCGACGATATCTCGTTTGCCGAAAAAGGAGTCCGGATGAGCCAGATATGACTCCCGGAAGGCAAAAAGAGACATCAGACTTCAACAGAAAAAAACACTATTGAAACGGTGGAACCAAAAACCCTAACCTCCATCATCGGAAAGATCTCGGAAAGAGCTTTCCGACAATATAAAGAAGTCAAAAAACCGATACCGTATGCACAAGATACGGCCAAAAAACCCAGCTACCCCTAGAAAAAGCTCTAAAGGACAAAAAAACTTTTTTAAGCCCCGGGGGCTAGAATTACAAAGCCCCTGGGCGCATGGCGCACGCAGGGGGCTAGAGCTGGAGCTCCCGGTCGGTCATATGACCGGCCGCTGAGGGCGGCAGAGCCGGGAGGAGCCGCAGAGGAGCGGGGGCCGCGGAGCCGGGAGGCGGCGGAGCCGGGAGGAGGCCGCAGAGGAGCGGGGGCCGCGGAGCTGGGAGGCGGCGGAGCCGGCGGAGGCCTTAGAGGAGCGGGGGCCGTGGAGCTGGGAGGCGGTGGAGCCGGTGGAGGGTGCTGCGGTGGCGGTCTTCGGTGGCGGCATTCTCCGGCGGGGTGCGTGGAGGCGGTGGCGGAGGATGATGCCGGTGCCGGTGCCGGTGGAGCAGTGGTGGCCTGCAGCTGCAAGCGGCTCGGCGGAGGCCGCGGGGTGGCACCCGGGTGGCCGCTGGGTGGCACCCGGGAGGCCGCCCCTTAAAAAAAAATTTTAATTAATTTTTTTGAAAATCGTCGTCTCGGAGTGCGTGCCAGGGCCGTACGGCCCTGGTATGCAAAATTTTTTTGCCTCAGATGCCACTGTGTCCAAAATGGACAAGTTTTATATGGATTTAGGGGTTCTTGGGCCTTCCGGACACAATGGTGGTGTCTGTTTTTGCCCAAGGTGAGCCAAATTTCAGCTCCCCCCCAGATCCACAAAAAAAACTCCCGAAACCCTTGAAAACCTCCTGCTTCTGAATCACTTCAACAAAACACGAACAGCGAGCAGCAAGATGGCTCTGATACCATGTTAAATTTGACAAACGCAAATCATCCCAAGAACACCTGCATGCATAACCCTATCACATGGAAGAAGCAAAGCACAGAAGTAAGAAAAATCATGGAGGCCAAAAAGCCAGAGACATCTTATGGACATGCAAAGAGAAATTGCTATTATGATCCAATAAGTGAATTAATTAAAACAAAGAGGTGAATCCTTATAAAAGGAAACACGAAACCCTAAAGAATAATAAGATGCCTAAGTCTAACTTAAGTGTAGAGAATAATAGACTAATAATTAAATAAATTAATTATTAGCTATAATATGACTCCTCTAACAATTCGGGCTTAGCACTATTGGCCTGAAATGGAAAAAGAGGCTATCACATATACAAAGAATTGTCAATAGTGTCAAGCACATGGAAATTTGATTCATGCACCAGGGAGAGATCTAATTCCCTTTACAACACAATGTCCTTTTTAGCAATGTTCTTTTGACCTTATAGGTGCTATCTATCCACACTCTTCTAATGGACATACCCATATAATCACAGCTACAAATTATTTCACAAAATGGGTAGAAGAAGTCCCTTTGACACAAGCAATCGACAAGAAAATTTCTATGTTCATTTTGAACTACATCATATGTCGGTATGGTTTTCCACATTCTATAGTCACGGATAATGGTGGACAATTCAAGAACAAAGACTTAGATGATTTATGTGCTAAATTCAAGATTACACAACATTGGTCATCTATCTACTATCCTCAAGGGAATGGACAAGTAGAGGCTTCTAATAAGAATCTATTGAAAATATTACACCGTACAGTTAATAAAAAAAAGAAGAGACTGGCATCTCATGATCAATCCAGCTCTCTGGGCCTATAGAACAAGTATCAGAATGTCCATTGGGGC
Organism: Chamaecyparis obtusa; assembly: GCA_027943335.1. Taxonomy (NCBI): domain Eukaryota; kingdom Viridiplantae; phylum Streptophyta; class Pinopsida; order Cupressales; family Cupressaceae; genus Chamaecyparis; species Chamaecyparis obtusa. Next base: position 112,901 of record BSBK01007635.1, on the reverse strand, counting down.
TACACCTTTCACTTTATTTTATGGGTCTAAAGTGGTACTACCTATTGAGGTTGAAATCCCATCACTAAGAATAAGAATGCATGGTCTAGTAACTGATGATGACTACAAAGTGTCTAGGTTGCAAGAACTTTAACTACTAGATAAGTGCAGACAAGCAGCATATGATCATCTCAGAGTATATCAGAAAAGAATGTCTAGAAGCTACAACAAGAAAGTTAGAAAGAGAATTTCAGGTTGGAGATCTAGTCTTGAGAGAGAATCCTAAAAATCAATCAAGTAGAGAATGCAAGGGGAAGTTTGAACATAACTGGCTGGGTCCCTTTGTTGTCATTGCTACTTTTGGCTCTAGAGCCTATCAACTCTCAACAACTGAAGGAGAATAGCTCTGAGATCTAATCAACGTTCTACATCTGAAGAAATTCTACACCTAAGGCATTCAGTCTATGGTAAAATGTCTTGAAAAAAATAAACATCTTGATGAAAACCTAGCAATAGGCACCTTGATGATTCACAAAAAAAAAAATAATAAAAAAAATTGAAACAAATGAAAAATACAAAAAAAATGAGAAAAAGAAAAAGTGCCTTGGTGAAAACCTGGAAACAGGTGCCTTGGTAGCAAAAATAGAATCTCTACCAAGATGGTGAAAACCCGACAAACGGGCACCACTTTTTCAAAACACTCCATCTATCAATGCAATCTTGGTCTTTCCCAACTTTTAGTCCTGCTTTAGCTTGTACATATCTCCTGGTTTGTTTCTACATTTCTATTGTCAATAAAGTCAATCTGTACACCAATAAAAAAAAATGTCTATATCCTATCAATGTTTCAAACTTGGGGGCAATCAATGTCATATCTTATGGTCTCCAGTATACCTCAGATGAGTCATATCCAGTCAGAGTCCTTTGAAGCTACATTTGAGTTAGTCAGTCAGTCTCCTTACCAGAACAGATTTTGCAATCAAACACAAACGAACAAACATCAACACAAAATGAAAACAATCTATGCTTCACATGCTTTTATCTCCTTGTATGCTTATTGGTTCACATTGAGATTTCTACTTATTTTGTCCCTTCAAGCTCTTCAATGATGCCCTTTATCAAATTCAGAGAGTAATGACTGGGGGCAAAATATTTTCCTTGTCTTCTGCTTGTATGTGAAAATATAACAACTTTGGAAATTCTGGATTGACATGGTGTCCTTATGTAAGAGCCTCCATCTTGAATTGGATGGCCATGAGTACCTTGACCATTGATACCCAGAAAATTCAAGGAAGTTTGATCTAACTATTATCTTTTTTAGTACGTTCTTTCTCCTACTGTGAAACACGATCTTACCTAAGGATGTGAATGATAAAGGGTCACTATGGGTAATTCACATTGGATTTAAAATGATCTCTTGATTGGTTGATGTGTTTGAACCATCGCAAGGTGTATTTAGGTCATCACAATGTATATGTTCTAATGCTTATACAAATTGCAATATCAAAATGGATATCATATTCTGGTCATCTTGGCGTTTATGCCTTGGTGCTTATATATAATCTGACATTCTGGAAAACAAAATCAATATTCATATGTCCATGGTTGTCTAGCCAGTGGCTATTGTATTGATCCTTGAGCATACAAATCGATATTCATGTGTCTATAGTTTCATAACTAGTGGACATTGTATTGATTTATCTGGTTACGTAAAAATTCAATGATGAAAATGACCGACACATGATTAGTGACTAAGTTCTAGGTCCTAGGTTTGCATTTCATTTTGCATTTCACTTTCCACTTTGTATTGATTGCATTTATCTCATGATTTCCAAATCAGCTTGATGCTTAATGATTCTCCATAACTATGCTAAACATGACACAAGGAATGACACAAGGGCTGAGCATTGTATGAAGGTCCCTCTAATGAAACAATAAGTAGAATCCATTTTTGGGATCAAAATCAAAATTTGAGATCATTTATATTGTCAACTACTTGCATAATTGACCTTCAATCATCACAGAAATCTAGAATTCAACTTAACTGATTATCTTAAATCAAAATATCAAAATTTCAACTTGGTCACCCATGGTCAACTCATGGTCAAACCTAGTCATACTTGGTCTCCAGGACCTCCAAATGATGCAGGATACATCCTCAGACATGCATAACCAATTCTCTAATCAATTAACATGCTTCTAAATCATTCAACGCTGACTATTCTTGTTAGATTTTGATTTTCATCCCAAAGGGGGCATGGTATTACACATCAATCAAGTCTGTAAATCAAATCTTCTGTCAGTAATCATGACAACAACAATGTCTAGTTGCTGATTCATCAAAAGACCTCGTCACTTAAGGAAAATCTATCATCGCTTGGAGCATATCAGATTCATTGAGATCCATATCAATCTGGTATCCTAATCAATCTTGTAAACTACATCAACTTTTCTTAACCATCGGTTCATTAGTGTTATTTCCCTAGTTCTTCATAACTGAAGGGTTTGGATGTGATACCATTACTATTCCTTTGGACAATCAGGTCTGGAATCAGGTCACTCACTTCTTCGTAATCATAAGGTTCAAAATCATGCATTTTGATACTTCTTCATAATCACCGGTTCATTGTTGTTATAGTTAACATCATCTTTGGTCAATCAGGACCTAGCATCTTCAAATCTTTCAATCGGTTTCTGTCTCAAAATTGGTTAGTCTTTCAGGATCAATTTCTCCACCACATAACCGAGTCTACATCTTTATCAGACATAGACTATTCTTTGAACCACTATGCTCTGCACAGTGATTCAAAGAGGGGCAAAATGTAATACCCCAAAAATGGGCTATAGGTTCGTTAACCTCTTACATCAACAATTCGATCAAAATTGACATCAAAGTCCTAACCTAAGGCATGTTTGAACATCAAAATCCTAATTGATTATCCTAACTCTACATCGGGGAATATTACTTGAAATATTCCTATCTATCTCAATTATCTTTAATTTAATGATTATTTGGCAATAAATCATATTTTTCCTAAAGTTTGATTAATTGAATATTCTGAATATTTGATTAATTAGATTTAATACTGCCACTTAATTATTTAATTACATTTAATTACATTTATTCCTAAATTGTATTATTTAATTCTAACAATAAATCAAAAATCTTATGACTAATTGATTAAATTCCTATTTGATTAATTAATGTCAATTGTCAAATTTAATAATATAGTTTTTGAATAAAGTTTGATTTAATAATTGATCAACCAATAAATTACTTATTCTAAATTTAAAATCAGTTAAGTTGAAAATAAATCATTTTATTTATTAAATTAATTCATATTAAATCATGCATAATCAGAAAAGTTGTCAACTTTAAAACAACTATTAAATTCAGTTTGTTAACTTTCTAAACTCAACATCTGATGATGAGTTGAAAAAGTGAACTAAAACTCTATTTTGAGATAAAAACTACTTTTGCATGATTTTATGAGTTAATTAATTTTGATTTCTTGTTAACTCAAAAATCAACTTGAGTTTATCAAGAGTAATTTATGGCTTTTCCCAATGCACCTTCAAGCCCTGGATTTCTATAAAATCAAGGCTTCAGCTCTTCCAAAAAGATCCACTAAATTGCATCCTCACTTTGGAAAATTTGCGACTAAAGAATCCATCTTTTGCGAATCCAATCTATTGTGAGATTTTCATTCATTGTTTTGAGCATTCATATCATTTAGTATATCATTCTTAGATCAATTGCATATCATTTCAATTTCATCTAGATTTATATTCATATCCAGTTTTTCATCTTATTGCATAGAAAATACAAAAATATAGATTAAATTGCATTCATTCTACATTCATCTTTTGCATTCAATTCCTTCGTTTAGGTGTTGCATTGTCACTGATCTCAGTCTAATCTAAGAATACCATACTCGCACCTACTAGAAGGCAGTAAATCGTCTGGTTAGCTTAGTTTCCATTTCATTGCAGATTTCTGATTTTGCTAATCTCTAATATTTTACTGAAGTGTTGTGTCTATAGTTAGGTACAATTTTCACACACACACAATAACAACAACCATCAACCCTTCATTATTCTACACAAAACAATGCCCTTATGACCCCCAAACAAAACTTACAAGAATGGCAACATTGATGCCCATGCATCCATGCCTCATCCCCTTCCTCCTTGAGGAAGGAATCTACACTAGATGGGTATTCCCAACTCTAGCCCTTCACCCATCAAGGCTCTCCTCCATCCTAAGGGCGAGTTTGGCCTTGCACACCCCAAAAATATAACACTAAAAATAAAAACCAGCAAATAAACATTTACTAAGAAGCAATTAAAGCACACATGAAGCTTTAAAAAGTACACAAACACATAGTAAAGAAAATTTGAATATTACAAAAAAAAGAACAAGAGCCTTTAAGATCCACTAAACTCAATCCAAGCTTATGGAAAAGTGGGTTAAGAAGAGCTTCCTTCCTACAAGCTTTCTTCCTTGCTAAGTCCACCCAAAAATCTGCTAAGTCCACTAGAAGTCTCCAAAAATTGGAGAGTGGGCAATCAACCTACCAAAATTCCCTCCAACCTACTAAAAAGGAAAACCCTACTTAAGCTCAAAGGTGATTGGACACACTCACCTAGGGTTCTCTCTCAACAAGAGGGAAAATTCAAAATTGAAATGAGGAGAAAACTTGGCACACATCTCAAATTTGCCACATTTCAAAAGGGAATCTTTTGAAGGGGCAAAAATGGTAAAAAATCATCTCATTGGTCAAAATTTGACCCCCAACCCAAGGTACACCTATGGGGTAGTCTATTTTTAACCTTAACTAACCTTTAGGGTCACTTTTTGCCTCTCAAAAGTCCACCAAGAGTTGACTCACAAAAATTTGAAAAAGATTCCCTCTCAAGGCTCAACAACCAAGATACCTAACCTTGGTACTCTAGAAGAAGGCTCCAAAGTGGAAGACAACGCACATATAATGCACTTGACCATGCCAAATCACAATACATGTGTCAATTGACACCACAAAAAGGTTACAACACATCATAGTACACATGGCATGCCAACTAGATATAAATTAAAAAATAGAAATAGACATATTCAAATAATACAACCAAGCATCACTTTACAACAATAAACATTACAACGAGGTTAATTTCTCTCCTTGGATATAACCTTGGCTTAACAATATTTTACAAGCATCCATCTTCAAGTTCCCCTTATATAAACCATGGTCTTACATGCACACTTGACAAAATATCAGTAGCTCATGTAAAGTCAAATAACATGTATATATAAAGTACATCTCAATAATCACATTCATTCACATCATAAAATTCCAACCGCATCTCATGATAAATAACATAATTTCCAACATTACATTTCCTATATTCAAAGCATACTAAATCAATAATACAATGATATATATATATATATATATATATGTATATCTATATATCTATATATATATATATATATATATATATATATATATACATATATATATATATATATATATGTATATCTATATATATATATGTATATCTATATATATATATGTATATCTATATATATAGATATGTATATATATATATATATATATATATATATATATATATATATATATATATATATATACATATATATATATATATATAGATATACATATATATATATATATATTAATTATACATATATATATATATTAATTATACATATATATTAATTATACATATATATATATTAATTATACATATATATATATATATATATATATATATATATATATATATATATATATATATATTAATTAACCTAACAAATTAACCATGATTATTTCTCATAAGCTTTCCTGACATAAGCATAAAATTAAAGCATCATATTCTGATCAAAGATTCATCAAATACTATAATAAGGACCTAATAATCAAGCATGAAAGTAAAGTCCTAAATCATCATCACATAATCATAGGTCATCACATAGTGTCCAAATATAATGTCTCTATCCAAATAGTTTGACATGAGAAAATAAAGTGTTTGCATGATAGTCATAAGATGAAAATAAACTACTATGAGATGATGGCATGGGGTGAGGCCTCACAAAAACCTAGGCCAATGTTCAAGAGACATCCTGATAAATAAATGGAAAATGATCCAAAGGGTGCCCTAACCAATGTGGCCTACAATGTAATTCATATGGAGCATGTTAGATCCTATATTCATTTTAATATCGAAGACCTAGGAGAAAACCACATACAATCACTTTGAAAAGGTTTATGCAAGGATTTAGTATTGAAGGATGAGCACAAAGTAATCGCAGATAAAGGTTTTGAGAACACAATTCACTTTCCTTCAGAGTTGAAGAAGAACATATTAGATATGTTCTAAGAAGCGTGCATGAAAATTTTATATGGTTGGATCAACCATACAAGATTACAAAAGAAGCTATTCATGATGTGATAGGATTATGTGATACCAGAGAGATACCACATCTTAGATCCATTCTGCAAGATGTGGTCACAAAATTGACAAAATCCAAATGGGACAAGAAAGTGATGACCATTAATGGCATCACAGATGAAGCAGGAGGTTTTCATCTATGATAGTTGGATACAAAGTATTCTATTCAAGAAGAATAAATAATGGGCCCACCACAACAATTCATAGTGTGTACAAGATGGTAAAAGAGAATGTAGAGTATGATTCACGTGGTGCAATGAGAGACCAATTCTTTCTAAACATGGAGAAGATAAAGAAATACAAAAGGAAATTGTTTAAGTACAACCAATTGCTTGTAGGTTTTTTCCTATTTTTAGAATTTCTTTCCTGGTGTTGGACTAGTAAAATGGCTAGAAGGTACATCAGTGGTAGTTCAAATGGATAATTGTGCTAGGATTCTTGGAAATCAATTTTTAGAGTAAGTATGGGGATACTTTAAGGATTTTCAGAAGATAATGCATGAGAGAAAAATGATTCCATCACATATTGTTAAAAATTATAAGGATGATATGTGCTTTATAGTTGACACCCATGCATGTCAAATGGAGACAGTAGTCCCAAGGACTTTGTAGGATTTACCTATGGGTTATGAGATAGAAGTGGAAGTAGATATTGCTTATGCATATGAGCTATTAAAGAAACCCATTGATCCTAATACTAAGAGATTTGGAATTTACACGGAGAAGTATCTTGAAGTTGTTGATACTTTGAATGCACTAGTCATTGAAAAGAAAGTAAGAAAAGAGGTAGAGAAACTCTTTTTGCAAAAATAATTCACCAAGGAAGCTATTGATAAAGAAAGAGAAAAACATGAGACTGAGAAAGTTAGCTCCTTAGCTACTACTACTATAGAGGAAGAAGATGTAGAAGTAGTTTCCTCTACAACTGGTAAAGTATCAACTAGTAGACAAACAAGAAGAATAATAGTCAAGAAGGAGAAACCCTCTCCTCCTGCTAAGACTCCAGTAGTGAAAAAAAGAAAGAAGACACAACCTGAGAGATCTAAGGTAAAAGAAGTTACTGCTGCAAAGGTTAGTGGTAAAAAAAAAGGAGAAAGAAAAAGAGTACAAGGAAGCACAAGAGGAAGAAGAAGGAATAGAGTCTAAGTAAGAACAAAGAGAGCTTAAGGAACAAGGTAAGAAGCCCAAAGTGGTTGGTGCTCCTATCACTAAAAATGTTAAGTCTGATCTTAGGAAGTCTATCCCTATTGATAAAATTGTCAATGGAGTCAAAAAGTGGGGTATACTTGGTGGTGTTAAAAAATATTATGATGAGTTTAATAAAGAAGATCAAAGGAAAGTTGAAGATGTTGCTATAGAAAGTATGAATAAGTTTAGTCAGGTTCTTATGCAATTAAAAGGATAAATTCCTACTTCCCTATATAGAAAAATTGAATCTAGTTCAGCCACATTGCACAAAACCTTGATAGATTTTTGGTTTTAGGTGATATGGATAATTTTAACCAACTTTTGTCAGCCGAGATTCTCCCAGAAGCGGGATCTGACCACTTCCCAATTAGACTAACAATCACTGAGGACAGTAAACCCAATAGAAACCCATTCAAATTTGAATTTATGTGGTTTCAGGATCCAGATCTCATTAATCTCTTAGAACAATGGTGGAACTAGACAATAGTGGAAGGATCCAAAATGTATAGCCTAGTTACCAAACTCAAAATTATTAAAAATAAAGTCTTGGAATGGAACAAGAACAAATTCAATAATATCTTCAAAGAAAAACTACTTATAGAACAAGAGATAGAAAGTCTTAATAACTTAGTCATAAACCAAGGTATGGATGAAATGAGCTATCTTAAAGAGAAGGAACTTATGGCCAAATATAATGCGATTTTACTTAAAGAAAAAATATATTGGAAACAAAAATCCAGGGAAACCTGGCTGAAAGAAGGAGACAATAACACTAATTTTTTTCATAAATCAACCAATATAAGGAAAAATATTAACAGGATAACCAAGATTAAGGATGAAATGGGGAAACTATCGGAAGACCCTAAAGTCATCGTAGATCATTTCACTAACAATTACAACTCTCTTCTTAATAACTACGAAGTAGTTAACCTTCAAGAGCAGTCTGAAATGATTAAGGCTATACCGAAGTTAATTTCAGATGAAGATAATACCATGATGAACAGAAAATTTACTTTGGAAGAAGTCAAGACTGCCTTATTTCAAATGCAGCCTGACAAAGCCCCAGGTCCGGATAGATTTCAGACCGATTTTTTCCAAAAATGCTGGCACTTCATGGGAACTGACATATGGCAAGTAGTGGAAGAAACCAGGAATTCTGAAGCTATTCTATCAAAAATTAACAATAATTTGTTCTCTCTCATACCAAAAAAAAATGACTGTATTGACCCAAGAGACTTTCGTCCTATCTCACTATGTAACACTATCTATAAAATATTATCAAAATGTATGGAAAATAGACTTAAAACTCTGCTCCCGATTTTAATCTCAGAGGAACAAATGGGCTTTGTAGCCAAAAGGTCGATCCTAGATGGCATTATCACCACCCAAGAACTTGTACACACTGCACAAATCACCAAAGAACCAAGCATGTTTATAAAAATAGATATCCAAAAGGTGTATGATAAGGTGGACTGGAGATTTCTGTGCAACTACTTGGAAGCCTTCAGCTTCTCCAAACATTGGTTCAACCTTGTATTTATATGTATATCTACCCCCAAGATCTCGGTCCTTGTCAATGGTACCCCAGAAGGTTTTTTTGGGATTTCCCAAGGTATCAGGCAAGGTGACCCACTGTCACCCTTCCTTTATGTCATCATGGCAGAATCACTGGGTAGAACCATCTCCAAGAAACAGTTAGAAGGCAAGATTTCAGGTTTAAAAGCCGCAGACAATATCCCTTTCGTTACTCACCAACAATTTGCGGACGATACCATTCTTCCTGGTTCCACCAACTGTAATGAGGCTAAGGCCTACAAAGAAGTTCTAAACACATATATGAAGGCCTCAGGCCAACAAGTTAACCCTCTTAAATTGGAAATCTTCTTTATCAATACGACACCTGATTTGGAAAAGAAAATCTGTGATACCCTTGGTTATCAACAGGGTACTTTTCTGTGTAAATATCTAGGTATAGAATTGGATAAGGGTCAATACTCCTCCAAACTTTGGAAACAAGTACTATCAAAGGTTCAGGATAAGAAAATCTCTTGGAAAGGTAAATGGCTCACTAAGCTTGGTAGATCCATTATGATTAAATCAGTTTTGTCATATATCCCTTCTTATCATATGTCCATCCTTCCCCTTCCGACTAACATCAAGCAGGACCTAGATAAGACGATGCGTGACTTCTATTGGCAAGGCTTTGCTAAGGATAATAAATTGGCCCTAATCAAATGGGACAACTTATGCAAACCTATTTCTATGGGGGGTTTGGGGTTTAAAAACCTTACTTGGAAAAATTGAGCCCTTGGCGCTAAGTTAGTTTGGAGACTCTTCAAGGAATCCAACTCGAAATGGGCTTCTATTCTACTGCACAAGTATGTTCCTGAGGGTGACCCTATAAATATTTTTAGAGCCCATTCACATGTTAAGGGTTCATGAATTTGGAACTTTATCAAAGACTCTATAGGCATAATCAGTAAATTCCTCACTTGGGATGTAGGTCTTGCGAATAAAGCTTTATTCTGGGAAGATTCCTGGGTAGGTTTCCCTGTGCTTAACATAGCAAGCTTCTCACCAAATTTTATTGAAATGTGTAAAGCCACCATCAGTACTTATCTTAAAGATTATATTATCCTTAACAATGATTATGATACAGATTTAACCTCAAGAGGATTGCCGTTTAATCTAGAAAGTCAAAAGTTATTTAGTATCTTAAAAGACATAAATATCACTATTAAAAATAGGTCTGACTCCCTTGTATGGGCTGGCTCTAATAATGGAGAATAAATAGTTAAATATGGCTATAAAACCATTATCCAAGAGGAGAAAATGGACAATTTAGACATTCCCATTAATTTATGCTGGAACAAAGCTTGTCTTCCCAAGGTTGGGATGTTCCTGTGGGCTGCTCTGTAGGACATAATTTTAACATCGGATAGGATTTGGAAGATAGGTTTCAAGGGTCCTACAAGGTTCCCCTTATGTGAAAGTCAGGAAGAGGATGTGAATCATCTGTTGCTTAACTATCCGTACACCCAGAATTGTTGGAATTGGCTTCAACAATGTCTAGATTGGAAGATAGCCCTTCCTTCCGACCTGCTAAGCCTCCTAAAAGCTTGGCCTAATCTTTACAAAGATAACCTTTATAAGGATATTTGGACCATTTCCCCATCTATATTAGCATGGGAGATTTGGAAGTAACATAATCGTAGAATTTTTACTAACCAGAAATTAGATTGGAAAAACATAATTAACAAAATTGAGGCCTCAATTATGGAAAACATCAACAGCAAACTCTGTGATATCATTTGCTATGAGAATTCATTTAGATCCTAGGATAACAAGATTAGAATTAAATGGCCCTCTTTAATCATTCTGAATCTTTTTGGTAGAGGAGGTGCAAAGACAAAAGTAGAGAGAGCTAATTGCTCCTGGGTTCCCCCCGAAGAAGGTTGGGTAAAACTAAATTTTGATGGAGCATCCAAGGGTAACCCCGAAGAGGCGGGCATCGGTGGGATTATTAGGAACTAGAAGGGAGAATCAATTTCCAAGTATGCCCACCCCATTAAGCCTACTACAAATAACATGGCGGAATGCCTTGCCGCTCTAGAAGGCCTCAAAATCTGCAAAAAGCTAAACTTTTCAAAAATCATGATTGAAGGAGACTCCCAAATTATCGTTAATGCTATCTGCACAAAGAAGACTCCTAATTAGATCATTAATTCTAAAATTGAGGAAATCAATCTTATCATAGAGACCTTTGCCGAGGTAATTATCAAGCACACTTATCGAGAGGGTAATGTTGAAGATGATTCCTTAGCAAATCTAGGTGCCAACGACAAACACATTATGGAATAATTGCTTATTAGTTTCTTTTTTAGTCCTGATTCCAGCTTTCAAATGTATTAATATATGTCTGAGAGGTCTATTAATGTATATTATAGGTATTTTTTCTTTGAGATATCATTTGGGTATATAGATATACATCTTTATATATATTTATATATATACATAGAGTGACTTTATATCCTCAATTATATCCCATTTTTTACTCACATTTGAAACACACATTTGGCTATATATATATCATTATGAGTTTAACTATCTTTATTTATTATTGTCACCTAGTTGGTTGCCCTGTCCTTGCCATTCTTCTTTGGAAGCGCTCTTGTATTAGTATTTCTCATAATGGTAGCTATATAAGCTCTCAGAAGAGGTATAGATCCATCCTTCAGCATTTTTTTCCTTACTGATCCTAGCCTTATCATTTCTTCACATGTTAGCTTTGGCAATATGCTCGATCAATCCTGTACATGTTCACTCATAATCATTAAAGAATGATACTTGTTTGCCACCTGCCACTGGATAGCATTAGTGGCAGTGACTTCTTGGTAATTCCTTTATCTTTGCTAGGAGATGATTTTGAGGTAGGCCTCCTTCTAGCCTAGGTAGTTTCCTAATCATTGCAATACGAACTAACCAGTGCACTTGTGATCTTTCCACATGTGACCTTCTTCTTGGCATGCACTACAAGTTTTGACAGTCTTCCACTCCCTTCTATGAGGCTTTTAAGTATTCTTCTTCCCAATACCACATCACTTTGCCAAGAGAGTCCCAAGCTGCACTATGGAGACTAAACTAAAAACTTTTAGTTCAGGTGGAGTCAGAGCAATGGCCTTCAGGGGCCCTGTAACCCCAGAGCAATGGAATTAAATTCTACTTCCTTTGCCTAACTCGATTAGAAGGCCCGTGGAGGAAGCTTTAGGTAAGAACGTCTTTGACAATGAATATACATCTAGGACAAATGGAGATATCATTGGACTATTTATTGCAATACTTAGCGGGTAAAGGGAGGAAGAAATAATATAGGCAGCTAAGTTGGTCTTTGATAAACACTTCTTAATTGGCTTGGAAAACATGATTTTTTCTATCAATAATCTACTGACTACCCCCTTCTCAGAATTACGATGAGAACAACCATCCTTGACTTGGCCAGCATCCCTGCAAAGCAGCGTAACCTGATGATAGTTTTTAAGAATGTAGAAGTCTTTGATGCTCAGTGGCCGAGCATGGAAAGGAATTTAGACTTCCTCTATGAGGAAGTATTTCAGACCAAGTGCGAGCCAAGGGAGATCCTGGACTATTGGATGGCAGAGGGCTTCAACATCCCCACCTCCTTAAATGACCTTGAGCCTACTAAGCTTCATGTAATTGCCCAAGCTATAAAAAGATGTACCCACCATTCAATAATCACGGATGAAATTGAGGAAACATTGTGGTGATGAGACAAGAGAATCATACTTGGCTCTGCTCTGCGGTGGACAAAATGAAGGAATAATGAATCGGTGCTTCGTCTGTCATAGCCTTTACTATGCACATAACTATCTTTATATATATAGTAATATGTATACAAGTTAGGTATATAATTTGTATATAGATTATAACAGTAGTATTCTTAGTTTTGTACATAGATAGGCCAGTACTTTTTTAAGTAAAATTAGTAAGGGCTAGGCCTTGTTTTGGACCTTCACTGATGTACAGTTCCTTTCTCTTTCCTTGAGAGAACACTATAAAGGGAACTATGTAAGAGAATCTTAACTCTATCTAAATATTAAATCTGGTAATGGACCTTATGGTATTAAGTTTTTAAACCTGTTAATTCTTGGATTCTAGACCTATGAACTGTTGTTGATGGAAATCTATTAGCTGTTAGATTCACATGTAATTTTTTAAATTGAGCTTATCACATTATAGTTTTAAGTTTGTATTTCTTAGTATACACATATATACATATATTATATATGGATTTATTCATATATAATATATGTATACTTGTATACTATATTATATGTATAACTGTTCACATCATAACTATATGTGTACAGTTATATATATATCTTAATTCTCTTCTAGTTCCTTCATATGTTGTATAGATATTGGCTACTCTGTACATTTTACCTTGCATAAGCTCTGTAGATTTTAAAGGATAAATATGTGATGCATTCCACTGGATGGATACCATAGGAATTAAGGTACAGGCTGCTTGGTGGCAATCAAAAGGTTAATAAGATGTTCCCTGTGAACCTCATATACAGTTCAATAGGTATAAAATGTTAGACCGTTCTTACCATTGATGAATTAGTTGCAGAGTTGGTCATATTTGAAAATAGCATTTGTTTGAGTTTAGTTGGATCCATACATATGAAAGAAAACCTCTCTTTAGTATATTCAATTTGAATATGTACTCATACTTGTACTCATTTTGCATGATGTAGGCATTTTTTCTCTTAAACCTGTAATATTTAGGTCCTATGAGTAACTTGGTGGCCACGTCTGGTTTGATAGTCGGGTAGAAGGCATCTTTGCTTGGATATACATGTATCTATATAATTACAATAACTTAAATATAGATACATTTATATTTACCTTCTAGCCCTATTTTTCCAGAGTTTTATATCAAACACATATATTTCTATATATATTGCTGAAATATATATACATAAAGACATTTATCATGTATTCATTCATTTATCCTTCCTTTAAACATATACATATGTTTATACATATTTATGTGTTTTCTGATCTGTATATTTCCATACTTATTATAATAGAGTTAGATTTAATCTAGTTGTATGTTTTTTCATTGTAGCTGAGGTGCAGAATATCACTGAGTTCTAATTTGGTAACACATATAAATGTAAGGTAATAATTTTAATTCTGGCCCAGTATGGCAAGCTGGCGTTCAGAATAAGTATGGAGCTTTGCAAAAAAGGACTGCTATTATTTTAATTCTATTTTTTACTAACATTGGCAGATAGTGGATTGTTAATTAGAATGGATAAACAATCCATTGCTAATTCGGTTATCTTGATGAGGTAATCATTTCTTTATCATTTTTAACTCATTTTCCTTATATGGGCTAATAGTCTCTTTAAATTAATATGGATCACTTTGTTAGTGTGATATTGGCTAATTTTTGGATGTGGAGACTTATTGTCTAATAATCAAGAAGGACTCATCATTAGGATACTCAAGAACCTTTCTCGACAAAGCAAGAGGATCAGCGATTTCATTTTATCAACATTATTGATTCAACCCATGTATATTCATTATTCGATGTATAACTATTAGATCATGTTTCTTAAAGGTAACAATTATCAAGAATATACAGGACATGGGTATGCCCATGTATGAGTGCACATATCTCGATGAATATCGAGCCGTGGGTATGCCTACAAAAATTTTGTATTTAATAAATCTCATCACGATACGAGTCGTGGGTATGCCCATGTTAATTTTGTATAAGGACAGGACCTATGGTCCCAGGCTAGGTTGGAGGTTTTCTCAACCCTGCTCTTTCCTACCAGCGCCTGCAGTGAGCGGGGTCACACTGTAAAATATTTATTTATATTAATAAAAAACTCTTCAGGGCTTCGGCCTTTTATCGATCAAAAAAAAAAAATTGAATCTAGATGGAAGGGAGATTTGAAGCAAGACAAAGAAGTGATTGAATATGCTTGATGCAATTAAAGCCTAAGCTAAATGCAGAAGAGATAAAATAAATTTTAGTTAAAGTTAGAATGGCTTTCAAGACAAAAACAAGAGTTACAAGACTACTAACTAGTGACTCTCAATCAATATAGGATGAAACATAAAACATTTTGGCCTTATAGAGGAGGGTAAGTGCGCCAAGTTTCTGGTCAAAAAAGTGGCCACATGAAAAATAACTCAAAATTTTGCAAAAACCTGTGTGGGTTATTTGAAATTCAAAACATTTTGGCTTGGAAAAACTAAGCCATGCCGAGCCTAAAGAAAATAATTTAAAAAACTTAAAGTTCTTCATAAATCATGCGGGTTATGAAGAACTAAAAAAATTCTTCATAACCCATGCGGGTTATGAAGAACTAAAACTTATGTAATATTTTTGTTCCTCATAACCCGTGCGAGTTCTATAGAACTAAAAATTATGCAAGCTTTTCGTTATACATAACCCACATGTGGGTTATGTAGAACTGAGAGAGAGAGAGAGAGGATAATTAGGGCTCAGAATAGACAAAGATGATGATGGGGAATGAAGACAAGAGAGAGAGGAAAAGGAGAGACATGCATGTATACAAATATATATACATATATCTATATAAATATGTGTATACATAACTATAGATATGCATATATACTTACATAAACATATATTATATATGTATGTGTATACATATGTGTAGTAAATGCTAAGTTTATAAGCATACATTTTTATGTCTTCATAACCCGTGCGCGCTTTGTAAAACTCAAAATGATGGTTTTAGTTCTAAATAACCCACACAATTTGTGTAAAAATTTGAATATTACTTTTTGTTTTTCAAAACCCGAAAGGCTATTTTACACATCAAAAGTCGTATGAGTTTCAGCTTGGTAAGAGGGTTGGAAAATTATCCTAAGGCTTGCAAGCCCATTTCTCCTCCATTTTTGTCCCTTAACATATTTTTTCATCTTCCAAAATGATTTCTTGACTTCATCATCATCAAGTTTACAAATGATCAAGTTGGTATCTCTAAAATTACCACCATAATATCACATGTCTTCTCATCTATCTGACCATATGATTTTTTCTATTTTTGGACAACATTAGCATAGTAAATTTAAATTTTCTTTACCAGTGCCTTAACAGTCCTCACAGGCATATGTCTACCTTTTTTTTAATAACTTTTGATATGCTTGACCAAATCCAAAATAAATTACATATTACTATTTTACACTAGATTCTATAAACTTTTTAAAAAAAAGTTTGCATTTTTTATTATTTTGATGCAAGTCATGCCCATCGTACAAACACGTACCATATATTTAGGATGCGCTCACTTGAAAAAATAATGTAAAAAAAACTCAACAAAAAAATACACAACTTCTAGATCTCACTCTTAACTATCATCCTACCAAAGGGTTTTGCAGAATACTAAATATAACTATATATTTTGTGAAGTGCATGAAAACAACCATGTTATGTTTTTTTGAAAAAATCATGAACAATCTTTCCTATGCAAGAGGTTTGATCCTCTTAATCTTATTCATTTTTTTAAAATTTAGTCATTTAGAAACTAGATTCAGAGTACTAGACAATTCTGATTCTTTGCACAAATCCTAGTTTTGAGTGCATGACCCTCAAATTTGTCTTTGAAGTCCATGTTTACATGATTTCAAAAAAAAAGTGGCCACTTATACCTCCCTTTTTGCACACCATCTTGGTGCACTTACCTAGGAGAAGAAGGATGAAGTGGATAAAGGACAAGATCATGAAGAAGAAATGTTTACACTTGCAGATGATGGGTGGACCATTAAGTGGGAAGGTCACACTTGATAATGATATTCTAGACGAGCCTAAGGAAAAAATGGATACTACAAGGGATGTTCTAGTCATGGAGATGCATGAGAAACAAAAGGACACAACAAAGGAACCGATGGAAGCTCTAAAGGAAACACTAGAGAAACCAAAGAAAGAGATAGAGGATAGTGGACCCGGTCAAGACTTGACAAAAGATACATCAGTTGAGAAAAAATAGGAACCAATAATAATAGATAAAAGAAGTGGAAATGAAGAAGAAGGAAATGTAGACAAGGAGAAGAATGCAAACATGGAGACCAAAAAGGTAACCAATATCCAATCTATGACTTCAAGTTTCATTAAAATGGATGAAAACATTCCTTCTATTACAGGGAAAATTGATATAAGCTCTATACTCCCAAGAGAATTGATGGATATTAAAAATGCAATTAAGTCCAAATAAAAGAAGGACGAATTGAAACAAGAGGGACAAATAGTACTGAATGCAAGAGACATTTTATCTGACTTAGTGCCTGATATATATTTTGATGAGAAGGATACACCAATTGAACAGTTGGATTAGTTGGTTATAGCATCTGGTGAGAAAATGAAAATCTTAGAGGATGCAACTAATTTGAAAGCAGAGAATGATTATGAGAATAGGACTAAGAAACTAGTTCATTTTATTGCATGTAAAAAGGTAAACTTGACAAGTGCAGTAAACAAAGTGAAAGAAGCTTTGACTGAAGGACATAAAATTATCACCTCTACATCTGATTTTTTACAATTTTTGAAAGATGTTGATAGGAAGAGATGTGAAGATACATGAGCTAAGTTTATTAACTTCAAATTTTGATCCTATCAATGGTTCAGGAATCAGTTTTGGAGCAGAAGTTAGTGCAATAAACTATAAGCTTAAGGTTTATATAGATGAATAAGAAAAGAAGATAGATAACTTGTTTAAAATACAAAAGTTATTGATTCCTAAAGTGGATATTCTATAGAAAGGAGTGAAAGAGGTAGAATGGGTTTTGGCTACCCCAGATATGTGCACTATGGATGGATTGGACGAACTTGCACATCAACTACATGGACATATAGTGATCATGGAAAATTTTAAGAAAATATGGGTTAATGATCTACAGGTTTTGAAGAAAAACTTTATTGATATATTCAATAGATTGTAACATGTATATGCTACTCCATACTCAATAAAATATTAATTTTTTGTATTTATTTTGTATACCTTTGTCATTGTTGGTAAAGGGAGAGTAGTATAGGATTGTAACAATTTTCAAATAGCAAAGATTGAACCAAGGATCTAGAGGTTAAATAAAAGCACAAGAGATATGATATGAGTGCAATGATTGATATTGAATTAATCCAATGAATTCACCTTGATACATGATTACATAATAGGCCTCCTTATATAGGAAAGACGATAAGAGAGAGTGAAAAATAGCTGATAAGCTATCACCTATGCTAGGTGTAATCACATGTCCATCAAATATGGCTCATCCTCCATTATGCAATGAAGTATGTGCAATGGGATCAAGATGATAATGTGATAAGAGCACTAAAGGTGGATCTCACACCAAAAGTGGAATTTCTCCTACACCATGTGCTTAATGAGGTGCACACTCCTAGGTGTCTCAATCACAAACTACTATGCAATGCATTAACCTAAGTAAGACTAAGTTAAGTGTAATTAGGAATATTTAATTACACCAACACCCTCGCTTAAGTAGAACTTAGGGGAATGAACTTAAACTCACAATGCAAGATGGGTCTTGGCTACTAGGCCATGTTAGGTACCCATGTACAATATGTAATACATGAAATGCATAGATCTCATAAAGTGGAGAAAGAGGGAAAACCTCGTGGGAAAAACCCTCGCCCAAAAAGAGAGAAGAAAAAAAGATGCATGGATGGATGGAGTGATCAAGACCCCCAAATAACTACATACATTATGTATATATAAATAATTATCCCCCCATAAAAAGTATAGTTGGAGACATGATATCCCCCCATAATGTAGAAGTTCCCATTTTGATGAAGAGTACCTACAAATAATAGATAAGCCAATGCTTATAAGAAACATGTCTCCCCTTAGGAAGAAATAGATACATCAAATGATGAAGAAGCCAATCCATGTGAAAATGGAAGGAGGAAGAAGATGAAGGTCTCCATGTATGAATCTCTGAAGAGTTAATATGTATCTCCAAGCTCAAAGAATCTGTCACCTCATGTGACAAATCAAGTGAAGAAGGAGAAGAATCAAATGTGCAAATCTCCAAAGAAGGTGAAGAAGTATCTCCAACTATGATGCTATCATTAAAGGAAAGAGAAACCCCCTCATGTATGTCTTTCAAATCTGCATCATGAGAATCAACAAATACTGAAGAGGCATCAAAGTAGTCAGTACATTCCGCAAGATCAAAAACACTATGATCATCCTGCTGAATAGTAGATCTCATGTCTGAAGAAGCAGGAGGTGGAGGAGTAGGAAGCTCAAAACTTGTCTCAACAACAAAATGATTCAAGTGCCCAAATTTCTCCTCATAATTATCCCTTGGAAAAGAAATATGTACATCATGAATATCATCATCATCGTCAACAAAATATGAAAAAGAATACAAGTGTGATGTATGATCAAGAACTCCCATAGCTGTGATATCTCTAGTCTCCATGTCCCTAATGTAGACAAAATCAGGAGTGAACTCAACAATTTTACCTTGTGCCCCATGTGTAATTTGGTAAATAGAAAAGAGATTAGTGGTCAAGGATGGAACATAAAGAACATCATTAAATGTCCCCTCTCCCATACGAATAGAACCTTTCCCACAAAATCTCATAAATGTGTTGTTACCCATCAAAATATAGGAGAATTACAAGGGTCAATAGAAGAAAACATATCCATAGAAGATGCCATGTGATGTGATGCACTTGAATCAAGAATCAATTTACCTTTCTCAGGATGTGTGGAAGCCAAAATTTATTGTCCTTTACCTTTATCTTTGGATGATGATGGAGATGTAGAAGCTACCAAATGTGTAGAAGGAGTAGACAATGATGAGGGCAACTTAAGGTTGTGCTTCTGAATAATGTGAGTTATCTCATCAATCTTCTTTTGAAAACACTTATGCTCATCATGTCCTAGCTTTTTACAATATGCATATTTATCCCTCTTTCTTCTAGATGATTCCTCTCTTGAAGAGGACTTTGATTTAGTAGTATTATGTGAAGGAGATTCATTACCTTTGTCATGAGGCTTAGGATTGTTATGATGTTTCTTTCCTTTTCCATTAGAAGCCTTTGATGTGGACTCACTTGCAACCAATTCTTGATGTGTGGGAGGCTTTAATTGACCCATGTGTGTCAACTTTTATTGTTCCCTTGTGAGTTGCACTGCAAATTCATCAAGAGAAGGTAATTTGTATGTACTACCAAGAGCATCCATAGTAGCATAGAATGTAGAAACAAAGATAGAATAATTAGGACCTAGCTTGGAAAGAATAGAAAAGATAAATTTTTCATACCCTTTAACAATTCCACAAGTAGAAAGCTCCAATGTAATATAACTGAACTTAGAGAAAAAAGTCTTGAATATTGTCAAAATCACTAGGATTTAGACCTATGAGATCATTCTCTAATTTGAATTTTCTCATTCTATCAGGTTTACCAAAGAGTCCTTCCAATATCACTCAAACATCATGAGGATGTGTGTAAGATGAAATATGAAAGGGCAAGATGGGAGAGATGGATGATCTAAGAGAGACAAGTGCTTTATCCCTTCGATCAAACCATTTTTGCCTTTCTGCAACACTTGTTTGAGGTTCTTGATCTTGCCCAAGAGTCATTCTAAGAAATCCAATATTTAACAAATGATCACTTAAAGATACTTTCCATTCATGGTAGTTATATGGAGTGAGGATTTTGACCTTTGAATTATCCATAATACAACCAAATAATGACTGATAACTACTAATATCTCCTTCAAATGACTGATGCAAATCATAAAACTAAAATCCAAGGATTAACCAAGTGCAATTATAGCCCCAAAATGACCTATTTCTGAAAGTGATATATCCAATCCAAATCACTAAAAACTAATTGTATATCTAGAAAGTAGATGAAAAATCATGCACTTTCAAAAATAATTTCACCTCAAAATGTTACCGTATGTGCCCAAATGAAGGCCTGGAAGTTGTAGAAATGAGGAATAGTCAAAAAAATCTATAATTTCTGATACATCTAGCCACCAAATCATAAAATTAATACTGTCACTGGATTCTTTAGCAAATTCTACTCAATTTTAAAAAAAATTGCTCGAAAAAAGGAGCAAAAATAAGCAAGATATGACACTCTGAAGCTGGACTGCAAAATAAAAAACTCCAATGATGAAGGTTGAGAAAATTCAAACCCTGGTGATGTTAGCAAAACATGGTGTTAATTTGATGGTCGTATGGATGTCACCAAAAGCCCAATTTTGCATATTTTGATAGCTAGATGGTTGTCAATTTTAGGCTTTGGAATGAGTGATGTCAGCAAAAAATGATGGCTTGTGTTGATGTGGTAGGGTACACTCACAGGCTATTGTGGCACTACTACCACGTGTCTAGAGCTGATATGTCACAATGTTGTTGATGTGGTAGGGTGGAGGGATGCCATGTGGTAGATGGTGTACAATTAATTGGATGCGTGGGTAGGGATGTGGCAGGTGACGTGGCCTCCTACCATGTTTGCTACTAAGATGGCATGGGCCTAGGGCGTCTCACGTGGCAGCCTACAACAACATGTGTGGTGAATCTGGACCACAAAGTGGTGGAGTGGCACGCTGACGAGGCAGAGTGGCGTGCTGGCAGAGGAGGTGTGGGAATGATTATCCCACATTGAGGGTGGGATTAGCCATTGGGCCCTTAATATATTAAAATGCCCAATTAGAAAATAAAAGAAGTGAGTCATGCTTAGCCGCGGGCTTGCCTTCAGGTTAAAGGTCAATGTTTAGCTCGCTTTGGTTTATGCACTTGATGTTGTCTATTGTACATTGATGTCACCCCTCGGTAATAGAACAAAATAGGGTCGTACCTGCCCGCAAATGATTTTACAAAAAAAAATTCTGCATAAGCGCAGAGTAAAAAAATAAATTATTTGTTTTCAAAATCATACCGCAGAGGTGCACATCGGGCCGTACGGCTTGATTGCAAAAAATTTTTGCCTCGATTTGGACTTTTGTCGCTTTTGTTGAATATGGGAAAGCTTATTGTCAATTTTAACTGAAACAACCTCCCAAACGCAATGGTGAGGTCAGATGTACTCCATGATGCCTCTACAACACGCTGGTTCTCAAATTTGAGATTTGGACCTTCAAAACTTGCAACAAGATCTCTTCAAATCAACTAATAAAAACACTCCAATGGCTCTGATACCATGTAAGAATTTACAAATAGAAAAGATTGAACCAAGGATCTAGAGGTTAAAGAAAAGCACATGAGAGATGGTATGAATGGAATGATTGCTATTGAATTGATCCAATGAATTCACCTTGATACATGATTACATAACAGGCCTCCTTATATAGGAAAGGTGATAAGAGAGAGTGAAAAAGAGCTGATAAGCTATCACCTATGCTAGGTGTAATCACATGTCCACCAAATGTGGATCATCCTCTATTATGAAATGAAGTAAATGCAATGGGATTAGGATGATAATATGATAAGAGGACTAAAGGTGGATCTCACACCAAAAGTTGAATTTATGCTACACCATGTGCTTAATGAGGTGTACACTCCTAGGTGTCTCAATCACAAACTACTATGCAATGCATTAAACTAAGTAAGATTAAGTTAAGTGTAATTAGGAATATTTAATTACATCAACAAGGATGATGAAAATTGGCTATGTATTTAAAAGGGGAGCAATATAGTTATGAGAGTGAGAGGTATGTTTGTTTATACTTTCAATGTTGATTACATTTTTTTGCATGGTTTGACACTTAGCAAAAAATTTCTCTAAGTGTTGCCATCAATGCCAAAAGGGGAGATCATTGGCATTTGATGAAGGTGTTGGAGAGATTATTTTCATGGGATGCATGTTGGAGTGTTGTTATTTCTCTAGAAATAAAGAATTTTAGGATGAATGAATCTAGTATATTGGTGGTGAAGATGATCGCACAAGGATCTCTCTAAGTATACAACATGTTTTTTTATAACACAATTAGTCATGGTGAATTTGGTGTGTGGTGATGATATGAACAGATTTGGAGGTGCGATTGGAAAGGTAGAGTATATAGAGTTGTATTATCCTACTTCTATGATTGCATAAGTTGATTCATAATACAGTTGAAGATTTGGAGGAAACACCAGTGATATCAACTAGAACAATCAACTGTTTGTCAAGGTGATGAAATCAAGTTGTTGTTGAATTAACATTTATATTTGTTTTGTGTTTGAATTGTATTATCAAGAGATGACATTGTGGATCACAATTTCCTATGTTTGTGTGATCGCTTATGAATTTGTATGGATTTTGGAGGTCGACATCAGTAACACGGTTTAGGGTTATTCCATCGACCTAAAGGTCTATATAAGAGATGAAATTGAAGGAAAAGTGATGATGATTAGATGCTGCGATGGTTATGATCATTGAAGATGAAGTGTTTATGATCAGACAAGTGGTTTGAGTAGAGAATAAGTGGATCTTCCAGGTAGAGAGTGCTACAATTAAATCAGTTTCATTGAGTTCATTCCCAAGGCAAGTTATAATAGGCTTTCAGTTAAAATCCTTTAACGAGGTTACTCTTAATAGGGTATGCAAGATCCTAACATGTTTGAAGTCTAATTACTCTAACTAGGTGACTCTTATAAGGATTTATAAAATTCCCTAATAGGGTAGTTCCTAATAGGACTTTGTAATATCTTTTAACTATGCTATAAATACTCTTAACTAGGTATACCCTTAGTAGGGTGTTGTAATTTCTCCTAACAAGGAAGATCTTATTTAGTACACTAGTGAGATTAGTGGGTGATAATTTCTAGCGTGGTTTTTCCCTTTGACAATGGTTTCCATGCAAAAGATTTGTGTTATTGTGTTGATGATTGTGTGGATGTTGTATGTGTCATGTTTCTATGTGATATTTACTTTCTCATGTTGGACAATCTGCAAGTTAAGTAAAATTTTATATAGATTTATGGTTACACTGATTCAACCCCCCCCCTCTCAATGTCTCATAGCATTAAAAGTTTGTTCAACTATTGATAAACATAAAGGGTTTTTTGTGAGTTTGAGGCTATTTTATTATAAGGCCAATTTGTTGACCAATAAATTTTTGGCGACTTTGTTGGAGCTATGAATGGTCATTTGAGACTAGTCATCTAGAGATGAGAGTATAATGGTTCTCCCTCATGAGAACATTTTTCCTGTGATGCAATCCAACCTATGGTTCCAAGATGAGAAAGAAGATGTTATTAGTCAATTAAATACACTATCTTGGATATCACAAAGGAACATTGAAAATTATCAAGGAGAAAGAAAAATTCTTGAGAGAGAAGAGGAATTGGCAAAAAATCTAAGGTTCTTGTTAAGGAAACAAAGAAGGTAATCTTGAAATGCAATTTAGAACCAAGCAGCAAACTAAGTTCCTAAAAATAGAGTAGGTTAGGTACAACCAAGAAACTAGTAGAATGGTTACAAAAATGACTTGACAAACTAGAGTCCAAGAGGTACACTAGGAGTGCAAGAGAAAATAGAATTGTGGACCTAGTATTCAAAGCCTACATGAAACAATTTTTTCTTCATTTGTCCCTATTCTCTGAATTAGATGTATACTGCCCCCTCCCCCAAAGAAAATTACTTTGTCTCCTACCTGTGATGCAGTCAAGGATGGTGGATCCAATTAAGGATAGTCCAAACCTTGTAGCCAACAATCAACACAATGGAATACTCAACAACATAGCAACACAATAATTATTTAAATCTGATTTTCATTAACATGCCTAGTGGTAAGGCCTTCCAGGTTAGGGCCAATTATAATCAGAAACAATTCTACTAGATCATAGGATCCAATTACAACACTAGGTAGCTCAGTTTTGAAACAAATCAGCCACTAATGGAAACCCTAAGGTAGATCTAAACTTGAGCTCTCAAGCCTCCAAGCAATCTCCTTGTCTCCAAGCCTCAACCACTAGCTCTGTTATACAAACTATCAGAAAACTATTTGATTCACAAGATCATGCAAGATCTTTTCCACAACTTCACCAATTCTAGCTTCGGATCGACTACTCTGCACCTTCAATTTGATGTTCCTTGTGATGTCCAAAACAACTACCCAAACACCCCTTAAATACTAATCATCAGCCACAAGTCAGCTGGATGAAACCATTAACTCCCCCTAACAAATATTAAATGCAAGACAAGTTGACTCATAAATCAACTTACAAACATTTAATACAACATGTCAATGTCCAAATCCACTTAGGAGAATCTAGCAAAATATAAAAACAATAAATGCACCAAGTTGGCCCAACAAATCACATAGAAATCTCGTCAGTAAACTAGAACTACCGAGCAACAGTGAAATAACTGATTATGCCAAGCATCACCGAGCACCATAGGCATCACCAATTAACACTTTCACCAAGCGGTAGGAAATACTGAGTTCCTTTAGTGACCGAGCTTCCTTCAATAATCAAGACTGTCAGTTAAGGCTACAACCGAGTAACACTGGCCAAATACCACACCTACATGCATATTCACCGAGTATCCTAGAATGCCCCACATCAAACACCCCAAGTTCAAAAAGATGTTCATATGTCAAAAGAACATCTTCCAGGACTCAACACGTAAATCTTGAACTGGTTCTTCACATACAAGTCCTCCAAATTCTTAGATTGCATACTCTTCCACTTCAGCTTTCTCTGTCTCTTCAAGTCTTTTCTTGACACAACACATGTTTGTTCTCCAAACTAATCCTTCATTCTCTCAGGATCCACCAACTCAACTCGGGTACCAATACTTAGGCTTCTCCTACCAAGCATTTTATCCATCAAAGGCATCAGGGAAAACTTCATGTCATCCTTCTCAAGAGTAACCACATTCTTCACACAATCATACGTAGCTCTACAATCAAATTGCCAAGGTCTACCGAGCAATATATGAAAGCTATTCATATCCACAATGTCACATAACACAAGATCCTTATATTGGCTAATTTGAACATCAATGAAGCATTCTTCTCTTACTTCCAAAGCATGATCATCTTGCAACCAACCAATCCTATAAGGACATGGATGTTTCATCCTATTCAAACTAAGTTTTTGAACCATGTCCTTAGCAACAAGGTTATCAGTACTACCACTATCAACAATAACATCATAGAGTTTACCTCCAGACTTGTATCAAGTCCTAAACAAATTACTCCTCTGACAAGGTTCATCCTTTGTACCGAGCAATGTTTGCTGAAGCAGCAAGTTCTCAGATTCAGGTTCATTTTGAATGTTCTCATTCACCACAACAGTTCATCGATCAACCTTCTTTTGTGTACACTCAAAAGAATAGTGTCCTTCCTCTCCAAAATTACAGAAAGTACCTTTAAAGATAACTCTACCTATCTTCTTCTTCAGTTCCATAGGTTTTTGTTCATCTTCTGCATCAGTCAGTTTATCCTTTACCGAGTGATTAATCTTTTCCTTCCCTCAGGAGTTACTATGTTGCTTCCTCTTCAACTTATCTTCTGCCTTCAAATCATACTAATAAGAATCTTCAAAAAAATCAATCTTTAGCATACCAAGCTCATCCTAAATATTGAATCTTAGACCATTCACATACCGAGCTACCTTTTCCTTACCAAGTTCTCTATGTCTAGACCGAATAGTAAGTTGGTAGAACTCCTTGGTATAATCTTCAACAGACAAATCCTTCTGCTTTAGATTCTACAACTTCTTAAACAATTCAAGCTCATATTCAACTGGTATGAACTTATCTTTCAACTTAGTCACCATCAACCTCCACCAATTGATATTTGTTTCACCTTCATCTTCTCTATCTCTTTGTAATTCTTTCCACCAAAGAGTAACATGTCCTTTCAACTTTTTCTGTGCCAATCTCACTCGAAGAGGATCTTCAATTTCTTCTAGCTCAAAGAAATCTTCAAGTTCACTGATCCAGTCAATCAAATTCTCAAGTTTCAAAGTTCCAGAGAAATTAGAGACTTCCATTCGGTAACTACTACTTAACCGAGCTTCACACCTATGTAATTGAGTAGTTTTGTCTTCACCAGATCTATCTCTCCGGTCATCACCACTAGATCCAATAGATTCAAATTCATCAGTAGATTCTTCATAACCATCCTTAGTACCAACATTCTAAGGTACACCAACAATAGATCTCATGATCTTGGTGACCATGTCATTCTTCATCAATTCCATCTCAAATCTGAAATCTAATTTCACCTTCTTTGTAATCCTAGATTCCATAGTATCACAGAGATCTACAGTTACTCTAGGGTCCAATCTTCTTAGAGGCATCCTTAAAGATAAGAGAAACCCTTTGCAACAAACCCTACACCATTCACCTTGTGACAACCTCCAAGTTGTATGAAAGTCAAATCAATCTGCTACCTTGAATAAACAACTAGGGCAAGATTCCATAAGTCAGTGCCAAAGATCTACAATCAAGATCATACAATCTCTTCACCAACAAGATCAATTTCACAGGATCAGCCCTCGCAAGATCAATCCACAAGATCTACTTAGCTCCAATAGGAACAAACTTCATTTTGATACCACCTGATGTAGTCAAGGCTGGTGGATCCAATTAAGGACAGTCCAAACCTTGCAACCAAAAATTAACATAACAGAATAATCGACAACACAACAACACAATAATTGTTTAACTTTGATTTTCATTAACATGCTTAGCAGTAAGGCCTTTCAAGTTAGGGCTAATTATAATCAGAAATAATTTTGTCAGATCATAGGATCCAATTACAACACTAGCTAGCTCAGTTCTAAAACAAATCAGCCACTGATGGAAACCCTAAGGTAGATATAAACTTGAGCTCACAAGCCTTCAATCAATCTGCTTCTCTCCAAGCCTCAACCACTAGCTCTACTATACAAACTAATAGAAAACTATCTAATCTATAAGATCATGTAAGATCTTTTCCACAACTTCACCAACTCTAGCTTCAGATTGGCTAATCCACACCTTCAATCTGATGTCCGTTGTGATGTCCAAAACAACTACCCTAACACCCCTTAAATACTAATCATCAGCCACAAGTTGGTTGGATGAAACCATTAACTCTCCCTAAAAAATGTTAAATGAAAACCAAGTCGGCTCATAAATCACCTTAAAAATATTTAATACAACATGTTGGCCTCTAGATCCACTTAAGGAGAATCCAACAAAAGATATAAACAATAAATGCACTAAGTCGGCCGAACAAATCACATGAAATTCCAGTCGGTAAACTAGAATTACTGAGTAATAGTGAAATAACTGAGCATGCCAAACATCACCGAGCACTAGTGTTGACTGAGCACCGCAAGCATCATCGAGTAACACCTTCACGAAGTGCTAGGAAATACCAAGTTCCTTCAATGACCAAGCTTCCTTTAATAACTGAGACCGTCGGTTAAGGCCGCAACTAAGTAACACCAGCCAAATACCTCACCCCCATGTAGATTCACTAAGTACCCTATAATACGCCTATATCAACCTATCACACATTAAATCTACATGCAATCACCCTTCCCTCGAGAGTTAATTTTACCCTTGTCTGTGTTGGAATACAAACACCACACAGAGGGGGGGTGAATCAGTGGTTCCTTAAAACTTGTTCTTTTTAATTTGTATAAGTATGAAATATGAATAAGATATGTAAAAAGAATAAAATACACAATATTTATAGTGGAAAACCCCTTCGGGTAAAAACCACTTTGAATCTGAAACTTTATTAGCCTCTTGGGCAAATCGTTTAGAGCTACAACTCTAGGAAGCACCAACACCCTATTTTTGAAACACTGATTTCAAGGAACACCAATTCCTTACACCTGAAGCACCAACTTCAAAATAAAAGAAGAATAAACTTTCAAAATGAATAAAGGAGATACAAAATTAGAGGATCAAATCTGTTACAATACAAATCATGAATAATTGATTTCAACTTCTTGTTGAAAACATAATGCAGATATACTTCTCTTCTTCTCTCTTACTGATTCTTTTGCATCAATAAATTTCACTAAAGAGTACAAGCCTTATTACAATGAATATATCATATTATAAAAAGTATAATCAGACTTACAATAACATATTTGAATTCAAGAATATGACTTGAGTTAATGTTTTTCAAACTATTAACTTTCTTGGAGTGATAAACCCTTGTTTCTCTTCAAAACATCAAGTACCCAAATATGTTTTCTTTTTCCATTAAAAGATATAATAAAATACTGATGTGAATGACTCAAAAATAAGTATATATCCCTTGTTATATCTCTAATAAACCTCTGCAATGAAAATCAATTCACAAATGATAAAATAGAATGGCAAAGTATTACCCTCTTCTTTGCTGTTTTAAAATCTGCCTGCAAGTTGTTCGGTCTATAAAGAACTCCACCCAAATCCTGAAACTTTTCTCCAAACACCTATACAATGTTTTAGAGGAATATATCCCCTACTTATAAATATAAAAATTCAACATTTTTGAGGTAGTTAGATAACCCAAACTTCCATTAGACCAAAACTGCTCAAAACTGCTAAAACTGTCTTGGATTTTTGTAACTGCATCTGTTAAATAGATTTTTTATATTTCCATATATATGATATGTAAAAAATAACATAGACCCATTTTATCTAATTTATCAACATTTCCAAAAAGGTATTATAGTTGGTGTCTATTGGATAACTAAGCCTATCAAATTTCTCATATACAAAAACTATTTTTTTATAACCGTTTTCTTAACCAATGTGAACATTAAGTCTTAATTGTATAACACTTAAGTGTATGTCTTGAATATGTTTTGAACAATATTTGAGGAAATTAAATAAGATAATTTCATGATATTAACCACACCATATGTTCATTATAATTGCATGAATGTATTATTGACATCAATGACAATATTCAAAGACCAAATACCAAAGGTTCAACATACTCCCCCTTTGGCATTGATGTCAATACTTGTAAAAATGTATTAACCTTTGCATATACCTGTATCACTTGTATATCATTACCTATATAAAAAATCATGTACCTATATAGATTTCATCAATCACAATATATTTTCATCATGCTTTTTCTCCCCCTTTGACATTAATGACAAAGGAGATATACTTAGGTTTCAGTTGTAAAAATTATCATAAATGCTCCCCCTAAAACCTATCACACACTATTTTACTTATGCAAGAGAAGAAAGAGAGAGAACTCCCAATCTGATTCTCAAACCTTCAAAGACTTCTTTTGATAGAGGTTTGGTAAATATGTTAGCCAACTGATCTGAGGAAGGAATAAACTCCAATTCAACATTACCTTTCAAAACATGTTCCCTTATGAAGTGATAATGAATATCAATGTGCTTGGTACGTGAATGCATAACTGGATTCTTAGAAATACTGATGGTGCTTTGATTATCAAAAAATATAGGAACTAGTGTAGAAAATGGCACTTTCATATCTGATAATGTTTGAATCATCCATAGGACCTGTTGACAACAAGAACATGCCGCAATATACGCAGCCTTTGCAGTAGAAAGAGTAGTAGGGTCCTATTTTTTACTATGCCAACATACCAATCTATTACACAAAGAGAATGCTACTCTTGAAGTAATTTTTGTTTCATCTAGACAACCTGCCCAATCCGAGTCAGTATAAGCAACAAATCTGAAATCATCATGTTTAGGATACCAAATCCCATAATCCAAAGTACCCTGAATATATCTTAAAATTCTTTTAACTACCGTAACATGAGATTCTTTAGGTGAAGACTGAAATCTTGCAACTAAATAGACAACATGCATGATATCAGGCCTTGAAGTAGTGAGATATAGTAAATGACCAATCATGGATCTATAAGTAGTTTGATCAACATCAAGAGAATCATCATTTTTAGTAAGTTTACATCCTATTATCATTGGTGTTCCCACTGGCTTACAATCTTCCATATGAAATTTCTTTAACATTTCTTTTGCATACTTAGTTTGGGATAAGAAAATACCATTTTCCAATTGAGAAATTTGCAACCCAAGAAAATATGATAGTTCCCCAAGCATGGACATTTCAAATTCAGATTGCATAAGCTTTGAAAAAACTTGACTTAAGGCTTCATCATAAGATCTAAACTTTATATCATCAACATAAACAAGAAAAACAAGAATATCATCACATGTACCATAGATGTACAAGTTACTATCAACACCACCTCTTTTAAAGCTATTTTTTATAAGATATTGATCCAACCTAGAATACTAAGCCCTTGGAGCTTGTTTCAAACCATAAAGAGCCTTTTTCAATCTGTAAACATGGTTAGGATAATCTTTGTTTTCAAACCCTTCAAGTTGATCCATATAAACCTCTTCATCAAGATAACCATTTAGAAATGTTGTTTTAACATCCATTTGGTACATTTTAAAACCTTTAAAAGATGAATATGCAAGAAATATTCTAATTACCTCAAGTCTTGCAACTGGTGCAAAAGTTTCATCAAAGTCCACACCTTCTATCTGTGCATAACCCTTACAAACCAATCTAGCCTCGTTTCTTGCTATCTTTCCATTTTCATCAAGTTTATTTCTAAGAACCCATTTAGCACCTATTACATTTTTATTTTTAGGTCTAGGTACTAATTCCCATGTCTTATTCTTTTCAATTTGACTTAGTTCCTCTTTCATAGCTTTAACCCAAAATTCATTCTTACTAGCTTCTTTATATGATTTAGGTTCAATTTGAGATAACAAACAAAGATTAGCACATTCACTAGATATAGTTCTTGTTCTTGTTTGAATACCTGCATGTTTATCCCCTATTATCTATTCTTGAGGATGATATTTCTTTAATCTTGTTCCTGTAGTTTTGGTATCTGTTGGTTCTGGAATCTCTGTCTGATCTTTTATCTCTTCTTCACCTTCATCAACATTATTATCTGATTTGTTGAAGTCATTATCATTATCTTTGAGAAAAGTATCATCCATTATTGTTTCCTTTTTATCCTGCACAACTTCATCCACTTTCACATGTACACTTTCAACAAGTTTATTCAACCTTTTATTAAAACAGTTGTAAGCTTTACTTTGAGAAGAATATCCTAAAAATATTCCTTCATCACATCTTGAATCAAAGCTTCCTATGTTATCATCAAAATTCTTAATGAAACATCTACTTCCAAAAATTTTAAAATGCTCAACAGAAGCAGGATGTCCATACCATAACTCATAAGGAGTGTACTTAGTTTTTACCCTTAGTTGTGCCCTATTTAAAATGTATACTGCTATTTGAACTGCTTCTTTCCAATACCTGTTTGGTACTTTAGATTCATCTAACATAGTCCTTTCCATTTCTTTCACTGTTCGGTTCTTTCTCTCAACAACTCCATTTTGTTGAGGTGTTCTCGATGCTGCATATTGTCTTTTCATGCCATGTTGTTCACAATAATCAACAAATTCATCTGAAATAAACTCACCACCTTTATCAGATCGTAAGCACTTAATCTTCATGTCTAACTCCTTTTCAACCATTTTCCTGAAAATCTTAAACTTGTTAAATGCCTCTAATTTATGCTTTAAGAAAGTTACCCATGTCATTCTTGAATAATCATCTATAAAAAGTATGAAGTATTTCTCACCATTTAATGATATTGTCCTTGTAGGACCACATAAATCAATATGTACTAACTACAATGGTTTAGAAAAAAATATTCTTCTGAAGGGAAAGATGTCTTTGTTTGTTTACCATGTTGACACCCTTCACAAATAATACTCTTTGGCTTACTTATACATGGCATACCTCTTACCTTTTGATGCTTACTAACTTTTACCAAATTATCAAAATTCAAATGCCCAAGTCTTTGTGCCATAACCAACCTTCATTCACTTGTCCCATAAGACAAATATCTCCATGATTGTTAGCATTTGTGATATCTTTTAATTTGTATACATTTCCTTTAGATCTTTTACCCGATGCAACCAACTGTCCTGATTTAAATTTTATTTGACAACCATGATCATCAAACACAATTTCATATCCATTATCACAAATTTGACTAACACTTAGAAAATTATACTTTTAAACCTTCAACATAATACACATCATGAGTAGACATTTTGTCACTAAGCATCAAAGAACCCAAACCTTTAATTTTCCTTGAAGAATCATCACCAAAACTCACACTGCCACCTTTGTAGTTAACCAATTTATCAAACTTTGTTTTATCACCTGTCATATGTCTAGAACAACCAATATCAATTATCCACAAGTCTTTTTCTTTAGAATGTAAAGCCATTTGAACAAACATATACTTATTAATCTTAGGCCTCCATATCTTTGTTACTTTAGTATCAAATCCTTTATCAACTTGTAGACTAGTATAAGATTGATTATTCTGAAATGTCTTAGTTTTGCAATTCCTCATAACATGACCAAAAATATTGCATTTGTAACATCTTAGACCATTCACTTTAGGAAAGGAATAACCAAAATTAAACTTTGAAAACCTTCTTGACATATATTTGCAATTACTTATTCTATGTCCATATTGATAACACATGAAGCAATACCCATCAAAGAAAGAAGTGCACCTGTTTGTAGATCTTTTACCCATGAATGAAGAGATTGATGTAACCTGCCTTTTACCATTAGAAATCTGATTAAAATCTGCATTTTTATCTGAATTTGAAGTGATAACATGTTGATCTATGTCTTTTCTTTTAGATTTGAATATCTCAAATAAAGTTTTATCTTTCTTGTCACTAGAGCATTGTCCAAGTTCAAAACCAATTCCAGTTAGATCATCAGTTCTTATTTATTTTCTTAACATGTCATCCAAAGTAGTATACTGATATTTTTCTAACTTCCTTTTATATGATACTACTTCATTCATTAACCTTGCACATTCCTGATCTTTAGAACTTAACTCTTCCTTAGTGACAAAGACAATTCTTTTTTGTTCCTCCACTTGTAATTTTAAATCTATAACTTGTTGATTTAATTCTTTAATTTCTTTTTCAAAGTTCTCTTTTTCCTTTATGAAATGATTTTCTTGAACACTTCAATTCCTTTTTAATTCCTTGATCTTTTTAAGTTCATAAAGAAATTCATATTCTAAATCAGCTTCAACAAGTTCAACATCATCATCACTATCTAATTCTTGACAAGTAGTTTCTATAGCCATGAATGAAACTTCATTTTCATCACATTCAAAACTACTAGATTCACTATCTGATACATCAACAATCAAACTCTTCTTCTTCTTAAAGAACTTTTTTTTATAGAATTTCTTTTTAATTGATTTCTCTTTCTCATCATCTACTTCATCATGACTATTATAGGGACATTTAGATGCAAAGTGTCCTATTTTACCACAATTAAAGAATTTGAAAGGAAGTTTACCTTTGTATTTACCTCCTCCTCTCTTTAATTTCCTTGAGAAATGTGCTTTAAGAACATCAAGGTCTTCTGATTCTGATGAGGCTTTCTTTTCCTTCTTTTCTACTTTGAATCCTGCTTCTTTGCTTGTGGATTCCTGCTTGCCAAACTTTCTCATTTCATAAGCTACAAGTGATCCATGAATATCTTCCATTGTATATTTGTTAATGTCTGTAGTTTCTTCTATGGAACATATTTTAGAATCAAACTTATCAGGAAGAGATCTTAAAACTTTCTTTACAACATCAATATCATCAATTGTTTCACCAAGTCCTCTTATGCCATTAACTGTTTCATCTATCTTAATAAGATAGTTTTCTACCTTTTCATCATCACCCATCTTTAGGTCCTCAAATTTTTCTTTCAAATGTTTTATCTTGGATTCTTTAACTCTATCATTACCATGATAAGTATTTTTCAATTTGTCTCATACTTCTTTAGAAGATCTGCAATGCATTACCTTAACAAACACATCTTTAGACAAACTGTTAAATATAGCAAATTTAGCTTTCATATCAGTTTCATACTTCTTCTTTTCATCAATATCTATAGGTAAAGCATTAGGAACTTTATAACCATTAACAACTAAAGCCCAAACATCAACATTAATAGATAACAAGTATGTTTGCATCATTACTTCCCAAAAAGCATAATCTAATCCATAAAAAATAGGAACCTTTGAAGAACTATCATGAGCCATTGTAAATAAGTATCCCAATCAACCAAAATCTACCCAAAGTTGTTAAACTTGATGTAGGGAACCTTATGATACCACTTGTTGGAATACAAACACCACTGAGAGGGGGGGTGAATCAGTGGTTCCTTAAAACTTGATCTTTTCAATTTTTATAATTATAACATATACTTATGAAATATGAATAAGATATGTAAAAAGAAAAAAGTACACAATATTTATAGTGGAAAACCCTTTAGGGTAAAAACCACTTTGAATCTGAAACTTTATTAGCCTCTTGGGAAAATCTTTTAGAGTTACAACTCTGGGAAGCACCAACACCCTTTTGAAACACTTATTTCAAGGAACACCAATCCCTTACACCTGAAGCACCAACTTCAAGAATAAAAGAAGCACAAACTTCCAAAATTAATAAAGGAGATACAAAATCAGAGGATCAACTCTGTTACAATACAAATCATAAATAATTGATTTCAACTTCTTGTTGAAAACATAATGCAGGATATACTTCTCTTCTCTCTTACTGATTCTTTTACATCAATAAATTTCACCAAAGAATACAAGCCTTAATAAAATGAATATATCAGATTATAAAAATTATAATTAGACTTAAAATAACATATTTGAATTCAAGAATATGACTTGAGTTAATGTCTTTCAAACTATTAACTTTCTTCGAGTGATAAACCCCGTTTCTCTTTAAAACATCAAGTACCCAAATATGTTTTCTTTTTCCATTAAAAGATCTGATAAAATAATGATGTGAATGACTCAAAAATAAGTATATATCCCTTCTTCTATCTCTAATAAACTTTTTCAATGAAAATCAATTCACAAATGATAAAATAGAATGACAAAGCATTACCCTCTTCTTTGCTATTTTAAAATCTGCCTACAAGCTGTTCAGTCTATAAAGAACTCCACCCAAATCCTGAAAATTTTCCCCAAAAACCTATATAATGTTTTAGAGGAATGTATCCCCTACTTATAAATCCAAAAATTTGACATTTTTTAGGTAGTTAGATAACCCAAACTTCCATTAGACCAAAACTACTCAAAACTGCTAAAACTGTCTTGGATTTTTGTAACTTCATCTGTTAAACAGATTTTTCCTATTTCCATACATGTGATATGTGAAAACTAACATAGACCCATTTTAGCTAATTCATCTAAATCTCCAAAAAGGTATTATAGTTTGGGTCTATTAGATAACTAAGCCTATCGACTTTCTCATATACCAAAACTATTTTTTTATAACCGTTTTCTTAGCCAATGTGAACATTAAGTGTTAATTGTATAACACTTAAGTGTATGTCTTGAATATGTTTTGAACAATATTTAAGGACATCAAATAAGACAATTTCATGATATTAACCACACCATATGTCCTTTATAATTGCATGAATGTATTATTGACATCAATGACAATATTCAAAGACCAAATACAAAAGGTTCAACAGTCCCTTTCAATTTGCAAGGAAATATGGTCTAACCCATGTCATGGGGAGAAACAATTGGACCATTGAATCTTGGTGCCAATAATGAATTACCAAAAGGATCAAGGAAGAACATCCCTAAATACTCTAAAGATGTCAAAGTATCTACAGATGAACATATTGCAACTTTCTTTTCTTCTTGCAGTGTGTTAGAGGTGTAACACGTAGATATTGTGGTCAAGTTGTTTGTGGAGTCTTTGGTTGACAGGGCTACTAAAGGGTTTTATCACCTAGCTTCCAGATCAATTACTAACTAGTCAAATATGAGAACTCAATTTGAAATGAGATTTAAGAGTGCTGAAGATGAACACTCTTTATTGGCCCAATTGACACAAACTAGAAAGGAAATCATTATGCCAATGAGGGAGTTTGTTACAAGGTTTAACAAAATCGTCAATAAGATTCACACCAATAAAAGGCCAATCATTGATAATCCAAGGTGTTTATTTTTGAATACGATGCCTCCTGATATTAGTTTCCATTTAAGAAGAGCCAGATTAGAAAATTTGGGCAATGCAAAAACTACTGCCATTGAATTAGAAGATGAATTTATCACCATACGAAAATGAAAGAAAGAACTACATGCAAGTAGCAGTAGTAATGCTTCATAATCTTCTGAAGAAATGCTACAAATATTGACAAATGATGTGATAGCACTAAAAAAGAAAATTTCAAGGATAAATTCCTCTTTCCAAGAGCCCTATCAAGATATGGTGTGGAAGTAACTAGACAACAAATAATTAATCTTGCCTCTTGCACAACAAAGGTTGGCAATCAAAGCACCACCTAGTCCAAGGAAAGGGAACATGTGTATATTTAACCTTACTAAAGATAGTGATGAGGAAACATGTATGAAATTGACTAGGTATATGCATTTAGCCACTACCAACAAAATCCAAGGAGATTCTTTTGGAGAAGGCTCAGATCAAGGACAAATAGGCGACTCTAAAAATTACTACTTGTAGTATGAGTCTAATTTTGAGAGAGGAGGAGATTTATTTAAAATGTTGGATGATTCCTCACTAGCTGTACTTACAAGGAGTTAGAAGATGAAGCTACAAGGTGTATGAATCCTACAAAGGCCAAAGACTCCAACAACTTAGGATTTTCCACACAAGGCAATTTATTAATCAACAAACTCCAAATTGGTGAATTTAATGGGTAAGGATAAAAATTATTTTGATATTTTTCAATTTTGTTAAACTTCAAGGATTCAAATTACTCCCTCTAAATTCCTTAAAATAATTCCATCATAGTTAAATCATTTAGTGGAGCATTGTAGACCTGGTCATGCCAAAATTAATTATTGTGAGATTCAGTCTTCTGATGATGAACCTTCCACATCTAGCCTCGCCTTGGATGTCATGAATCTCACAACCAATGAGCTCAATTAGAACCCATATTTATTTTATGTATCCTTGTTCATAAATGGAAATAAATTGAGTAATTGCATCATAGATTCAGGAGACTCTAATAATGTTATGCCCACCCCTATAGCTAAAGCACTTGGTCTATCATTAACTAAAATATTTGGTAGATACTATTCCATGGATGCAAAGAAAGCCCCCTTGGTTGGCCAAATAAAGGAT
This sequence comes from Chamaecyparis obtusa, assembly GCA_027943335.1. Taxonomy (NCBI): domain Eukaryota; kingdom Viridiplantae; phylum Streptophyta; class Pinopsida; order Cupressales; family Cupressaceae; genus Chamaecyparis; species Chamaecyparis obtusa. The sequence goes on along the minus strand of BSBK01007635.1, from coordinate 74,532 downwards.
GCCCATGTAGCCCTAGTCACACATCCAACTAAAATATTGAAGCTCACAATTCTTGTAGAGAACATCCTTTCTAGTTATGGCATGTTGTTAAGTAGAATTTTTTGCAAGGATCTAGGAGGAGAAATAAAGTTATACTGGTCTCATGCGATCATACCCATTGGAAGCAAGAACATTAAGGTAGAACCCAAAGACAAAGACAAATTTATTATCTTGAAATATGATGACCCTAAGGCCCATATTTTGTATGAAGAGATGGATTTTGGAAATTACATGATTTTTACAGACCAAGAGCTCTCAAAAGAAGGTGAAAAATCATAAAAGAATTCTCATTTGTGGATCATGGAGTTTGATGAGAGTTGCACTACGTCAAGATTAGGTGCTAGAGTAGTCTTTATTTTACCAAAGGGAAAGGTGATTCCCCTAGCGTACAAGATAGAGTTCAAAAACACTAAAAATATGATAAAATATGAAGCATTACTTTCAGGTATCGCTGCAACAAAATAAAGATGAATACAGATGTTGGTGGCTAAAGGAGATGCAGAATTGATAGTAAAATAGGTCAGGGGAACCTTTCTTGTCAAGAATCATAGTCTACAAAATTATAGGAACAGAGTGTGGGATGAGATCAAAAGCCTTGAAGCCTTTTCTATTGATTCAATGCCCAATGAAAAGAATACTAGGATGAACTTTTTGGTAGTATCAGCTTCCTTACTTCTGCCTCAACTAGATTTTGAAGATAAGAATACACTATTGAACTATTGCATAGGCCCAATGTTCTTGATAATGTTGCATCTTGGAAGGTCTTTGAAGATGATCTTTATCTTTGGTATTTCTTATAAAACAAAAAGGTTTTTATGGAATAGTACTTTGAAGGAGGATAGAATCATTGCAAAGAGTTTACTTTAGATAGCAAGAAAGACCTCAATCAAGGTGTCGTGCAGTTAAAAGGCAATAAAATTCCTAAAAGAATGATATCTGTAGAGAATTTTTTCAACACACATGATGCTTATATTGGACAAAAGCGAGCTAAAAGAGGTAACACTTTTGGTGAGTACAAAAACATAAATATTGGAGACTTGCAAAACCCTAAGATGGTTAGCATTAGTAAATGTTGTACTCTAAAGAGAAATCAAAATTGATAGAAATTTTAATGAGGTATCAAGATGTCTTTTCCTAGTGTTATGATGATTTGAAGAATTTCATGGGTGGAAAGACTTAAGCATCATATACCTCTTAAACTTGATGCTACCCCCTTTCGATAAATACAACACAATTACAACCCCAAGATTGTTTATTCCATTTTTTAGGAGATTGATAAGATGTTCAAGGAAAAGATCATTTACCCAATCTATCATTCCACATGGGTAGAGATAATATAGTCCCTATGTGCAAGAATAATAGAGAAATAAGGATTTGCATGGACTTCAGGAATCTCAACCAGGCTTCTCTCAAAGATAATTATGCCCTAACTAATATGGATCACATTTTGTAGACAATGGTAGGATTAGAGATGATGTCTATACTTGATGGTTTCTCAGGTTATAACTAGATTGAGGTTTATAAAAGTGACTACAAAAAGTTCATACATTCACTACACCATGGGTAGCTTTAGCCTATAATAGAATGTCATCTAGGTTGATTAATGCAAGGGCCACTTTCTAGAGGGCTATGGAACTGTCGTTTGGATATCTAATGAATAAGATTATTGTAATTTATCTAGATGATCTGACAATATTTTCTAAGAAGTGTAAAAATCATCTGCATGACTTAGAAGTGATCTTGTAAAGGTGTTTGGAGCATGGTATTTCCTTAAATCTGAAGAAATCGGTATTTCACATGATAGAGGGAAAATTATTGAGGCACATTGTATCACAAGAAGGAATCAAAATATATCTTAAAGGGGTCAAAGCTATCCAATATTTGAGCTTACCATCCATTAAAATAGTGGTAAAATCCTTTTTTATCTAACTAAACTTCTTGAGGAGGTTTGTACCATATTTTTCCAAAATCACTAAACATATTGTAGATATGATGAAGGGAAACCAAAGTTTATGATGGAATGAACTTGGTATGAAGCCATTTGATGATATCAAATAGGCAATAGCTAATGCATTAGTGCTAACATGTCCTACTTTTAATATAGATTTCATCATATACTATTATGATTAAGAACATACCATGTCAACCATCTTACTTTGGGAGAACAAAGATAATGTACATGCACCAATTGCTTTCATGAGTACTCCTTTGAAAAATCATGAGTTAAAATACTCTTAGATAGAGAATAATACTTTTGCAGTAGTGAAAGTATGAAAATAATTCAGATTCTATATCCTACATTCACAAGCTACATTCTTTGTGCCAGAACCCATGGTAAAGAGTGTTCTCATTCAACATAAAATAGGGTGTAATACAAAAGGAGTCTGGAGAGTGAAATTTTAGGAATATGATATAGAAATTAAACCTACTAAGCTAGCATGTGGAAGGGGTTTGTTCAAGATGATAGCTGAGAATGAGCCTGAGGCGTTACATGATACTCCAAAGGTACTTATTGTTAGTTTATATGATCCATGGTTTTTTGACATATCCTATTTACTGACCTAGGGTGAATGTCCAGATGGCCTTTCTCCAAAGGAGAGGAATCTAATAATGAAGGCCAGTAAGTATGTGATATGGAATGATAACCTTTACAAGAAGGCTCTAGATGGGAATTTTTTCTAATGTGTAGATAAGGAACAACAATAGAAGCTCTTAAGAGCATTGCACGATGAAGCTTGTGAATAACACTATTCCTCCACTATCACAACTTTAAAATTTTTAAGATAGTATTAAGATTAGCCCAAGATGTTCAAGGACGCCTACCATTGGGTACCCAAGTGTGACAAGTGCAAGTAGTTCACTGGAAAACCTCAATTAGGTGCCTTTCCTTTGAAGTTGGTGGTGATAGAAGGACCCTTCCAGTAGCGGGGATTGGATTTTGTTATCCCAATCAATCCTAGTACAAGTTCCGGGCATACACATATCCTCACAACAACAAACTACTTCACCAAATGGGTGGAAGCTATAACACTAAAGAGAACAACTACCAAAGTGGCTTGTGATTTTCTCAAAGAAAACATCCTGGTATGTTTTGGTGTTCCATTGAAGATACTAATAGATAATGAAATACATTTCTCCTCTTCTAAGATGTTTCAATTCTACTATGATAATGGTGTTTCCCTATCCATCTCATTAGATTATTACCCACAAGGTAATGGTTGATCCGAGTTAAGTAATAAAAGTTAGAATTTCTTGAAGAGACTTCAGATTCCAAAGTTCAAAGTGGAAATCTTAAACAAAGAGAAAGCTCTCGAGATAAAGGAGGAGAAGAGAAATGAAAAATGACTTCCCAGAAGGGTTGTCAGAGCCTAACACCATAATAAGAACTCAAATTAAAGAAATGGAGTCATAAGTTAAAAATATGACGTGTCCTAGTTTTTGAGGAGTGACAAAATGTAGTGCCCACCCATAGTTTACTTTTTAGTTTTATATTTCCAAACTCTTTTAGGCCACTTTTATGTGTGTGTTGATTATTTTAGCTTTTCTATGTGGTTTTGGATATATAACATTACATGGTGATTTGATATTGGTTAATTATGGGATATCGTATATTTGTAGTTAGATGATGCTAACTAATTTGATGATGATTATTTATATGTTTGAAACGTTGTTTATATTTATGATTTTACTTACCCCATACTTACATGTATGTGGATATCATGTATGCTTTTAATTTTCCTATTTGACGTGTTTGATATGGTTGAGGGATGGAGTCGTAGTTACCTACTTGAGGGATCCACACGATGTCCCGATCCCTGCTTTTCTTTTATGTAGGTTTGCAGGTACCAGACATTAACTTCCCTAAATTGTCAGGATGAGTGTGCCCTATTGCAAAGTAACAATGGTAAGAGAGGGGAGATAATGTTCAGATCCAAATCCCCACCTAAGCCATTTTATTGTCTTGAAATAGTGGACAAGTTTATGATATTTTACCCTTCCTAAATTCGTCCAGCTGATGTGAGTCCATAAAATTTTACCTTGAGCATGATTGTTATTTTATTAGTTTCAGTTGGACTCTGGTTGCTTGGTATGTTTGTTATGATTAAAAATAACTTATTTAGATTAATTATAATATTTAAAAAAATAGATCTTACCATATATAGATAATCAAATGTGAAAGTATTTAATTAGTAGAAATTAATTAAATAGATTTTGTAAGATATAAAAATATACTTAAGGTATATTTTTATATCTATGTTTTGATCATGTGTGTGGAAAATGTTGTGGACATATAAACTTAATAAAACATAAATACTTGTCTTGATAAGGAGAAGATTCAGAAATCACTATTTTCTGGTGTCTGTGTTCAGTTTTAGGAAATTTTGCAACTGGATATGGCCTAGAAATACAGAAATAGAAAAAACCCAGAAACCTTATGTCTTTCTGAGCAAGGTCATCCTTGACTTGATACAAAGGTAAGATCTTACCCCAGGGTACAATCTTACCCTAAAAGGTCATCCTTTACCTGCACTATTCTGATAGAAATTCTATTCGTGGATCTCAGAAGTTCACTGAAAAGGGTACTTAGATATGAATTGCATTTCATTGTCTTGCACCTGTACCTACAAGAAAAAGAGGGTTTTTGTTGTTTGGATGAGGGGTTTGCCTTGGTCAAACCCCAGTTTGGAATCAACCTTTAAAATATAATTGAAATAGAGAATGCTAGCAAGTAGTAGAAATAGATCTAATAATGAAGCTATGAAACTCAATAGATATGCAGTTGCATTTGAAATGTAAACAAGTATGTCAATATGAAAGCTTGGAATCAACACTAAAAAATGTAAATCAAAACCTCCATGATAGTATGCTTGGAATCCAACTTGAAGGGAGAATGAATAGATCTTGAAGATGAACAAAAGGATCTTGAAGGAAGATCACACCACCATGATGGATAGATCTAGGGTTTGAATGATGAATCTTGAATGCTTGAACCAAATTCCTCCAAAAGACTTGAAAGCTTGAATCCTTGATCTTCAAAGGAGAACTTGAATGTTTGAATACTTGCTTGAAGGATGATGATGTCTTGAAAGAACCTTGAAAACTTGATCTCAAAACTTGACTTCTTGATCATGAAAGTAGATGGATCCAAATGAGAGAGAAAGGCTTCCTTTTATAGTAGTCTAGGGCACAAACTTCTAGAGAGGCTAACATAGGAGAATTAAATTCCAATTAAGCCTTAACCCCTAGAAATGGACCTAGATTAAATACAATTTAAGTTTTTACTGTTCTGAAACTTGAAACAGTTGATCTGGAAGCGGAAAAATAAACCTTTGAGTTTCCCCCCGTATCCAACAAACTTTCTAATGAAAAGGGGGACCTGGGGCAAGGATGAGGTTGACTTTGAATGAGGTAAAGGTCAAGGTCAACCTTAACCCAGGGGTTTAGGACCCCTAAAAAATGAGCCAGAAGATGAAAACAGTACTCGGGGAGGCCCAAACAGAGCCCTAAATAGGGACAGAAGATGGGAAGGGGATAAAAAATAGAGGACAACATGATGATGGCCCAAAACACTCCCTAAGGAGGGCTAAACATTCTTAACATGGAAGTGCTTCCATTTTAAGATGACACACATTTATTAAATTTAAAGATTTAATTAAAAGTCTAATTGTGAAAATAAAAGTATTTAATTAATGAAAATTAATTAAATACACTTCCTTAAAGATTTAATTAATTATCAAATTCAATTTGCAAATAGAAGATAAATTTACTAATTGAAACTAAATTATCATTGGAATTAAAACAATATTATTTTAATTAAATTGATATGTAATTTAGTTGCACAAATCAATTAGAATAAATAAATAAAAGAATAAAGTAATTAGGAGTTAAGTGAATTGACATAAACAAGAAATGCAAAAATACTTGAGTTAGGAATTAGAATTGAGTAAATTATGTGAAAATAGAAATTGATGGAAACAAAGCTGTTGAGTTGAGTTGAGTTCCAAAATTGCATGGTTGAGTTCAATTCCTATATTGGGAGGACTTGCCCATTGTTTTTGAACACACAGGTTTTGCAGATTTGGAGGAAGAAATTGAATTGAAGGATTCTTTTGTGAAAGTTTGAGATTTTTCTACGTTTTCTGGTCTTCGTCATATTTATTCGATTGGTGGTATGAGGTGGGGTTTGGAAACCCTTGTAGTTTTAATTCTAGTATTTTAGAAAGATTATTTTCTTCGTGCTTGTTAGATCTAGGTGTTATGGCTATTTTGTGATTTCCCTTTCATGATTGAAATTCTAGAATTAGTTTTATGAAATTTGGTGCTTGAATGAATTCCCATAATTAAATTTTGTTTTTAATTCAACTAGGGTTTGAAAGACTTATGGCAGAAAGCTTTAGGGTTTGAATTGATAGAATTATTAAAATATTATACAGATAATTGTCTGTATGTGAATTCTTCATTGTTAAATTCTGTGAAGAAAAATGTAAAATTGGGTGTATATATATATGGTTATTCCATTATTTTGTTTAAATAAAAAAAGAAAAAAAAATATGTCCTTGATGTTTGATGAGAAAAGTCTTTGATATTCTTAATTATTTAATAAAATAAAAACTATATATATATATATATATATATATATATATATATATATATATATATATATATATATATATATATATATATATATTTCTAATTTAAAAAAATAAAATAATAATAAATATATTTGTTTCTATTTTCAAATAAAAAATAAAAATAAAAATAAAATAATAAATGACTTGGGTCAGGGGGATCCAGTCCCCACCCCACGACACATTTCCTACCCATGGTAGTAGTTGTCACATGACAGGCTAATTGCCAGATGCCAGCAGCAGTTGTCGCAGATAGGTTGACTCCCGGACGCTAGCAACAGTTGTTGTACAATAGGCTGGCTGTCAGATGGAAGCAACACTATCATGAATGGCCATGTGGGGAGAGGGTCAAATGCCTCCCCCACTTACTTTTTGCATTATGTTTTTTAATATTATTATAAACAAGATTATTTTATATAGATTTTATTATTAATTATTAATTATTAATAGATTTACTTTAATAAAAAATACATATGTTTATTAATGATGTTAATTTGTATTATAAATTTGTATTTGTATTTTTAATTTTATATTGAATATATTAGATAAATAGAGTTACATCATTGAGAGTTCATAACAGTATCATATTACAAAATTACATCAACCCCTTACATCTTTGGGGAGCCAAAATTACATGTAATTACATTGAAAGGAACTAAACTATGACCATTGTCAGGGCAACCATGTTATTCATGACATGTGGCTATCGGCCCACTTGAGTTTCAAGTTGTCATGAAAGATTCCATTATATGGGCTGGACATCCAAGCCTCCCATGGAAGTGGAGGACGAGTAGAGACATGAGTCTGGTATTGTGGTGCCATCTTGGGTTCCTGCTCGATGGGTGTCTCAATTGAGGACTGCTCCTAAGGTACTAGACTGGATCCTGTGGAGTCATTGTAGACCTCCTCCTGAATGTCATCCACTGGGGCAATGCTTGTGATATCCACTTTTGTTGTCTTAATTCCTTTACCTATCTGTTTATCTGAACTTCTTTTGATGTCTTTGATCTGCTCCAACATTTGACCAATGGTGATATCATAATCAAAGTCTACCCCAATTTTGGTAGACATCCTGCATGGCACCTGCTCTTTGTCCAACTCATTCTACACCTCTCTAATAACTTTCAGAGCTTTATGCTCCTTTACCTATATAACCGTGGTGACTTGCATAGAAACATTATGCATAATGAGTCTCCACAAAGACTCAGTAAGAATTCTACTTCTACTACTAAATATATCATCATTCCTATATTTCTAAATGTGCCAAAGAATGTGGAGAGAAAGAATAGACTAGAAAGTGTTACACCTTTTATCTAGATCCATCATATTCCCAAAAATAACATCCAACAAAGAAAAGTTACAATTAAGTTCTAGTCCAAAGAAACTATAGACAACTTTGGCAAAGTGACAATCAAAGAAGATGTGAAAGATAGATTCAGGTTCATGACAGAAAGAACAAGTATTAGGTTCCCCTTCATGTTTCTTAACTGATAACCTATGCAAAAGAAAACACCACATGAAACATAATATTTTAGGCTCAACATGGCTATGCCATAATTTTACAAGATGTTTACTCCAAACATTGTATTCTAGGTTTAGGTTCCACATGTCATTGAGATGCTCAAAGATAATATCAATTCCAGCCATAATCGTATAAATCAATTTGGCTTTGGTGTTCCAAATTGGGGTACCATCTGACCAATTGAGCTTTTCACATATGTCCATCCTAACAACGGTGGCTCTAGGAAGTTTGAGGGTGATGCATACCTCCCTTAGAATTGAGTATGTCCTCCAATGAGAGTGGGGATATTAAATTTTCCTACTAAGTTTTCCCAAGAAACCAACACCCCATCCTTAATGATGTGTGAGAAGAATCTGATACCCAAAGAGACCCATTTCCTTGCAAAACATCCTTTTAATTATGCTAGAGGTTCATTTCCTTTGCTGAGATTCCACCAAATGGATTTTTGCCCACATATGTTTTGATTTTGATGAAAAATTTCATTACCTGATACATCGAGTCTTACCTCTTCCCATCCCTTCCAAATGGACTAAAAAACAACAGATCTTGTCACTCTCACATTGAATTACCTAGCATGAGATCATTTATAGATAGGTTTTTCAAATACTTAGAGTGAGATGGAGTAGTTCTACTGATGTTGTTTTTGATCAACACCTTCCAAGTCTTGTTCCCTTGTGTGGCTTTGGCTACCCATTTGATAGCTAGAGCAATGCCCTGCCATCTAAGATCTTTCAGTTCTAGTCCTCCTTGATCAGTTACCCTAGTACACCAGTCCCACCTAATTGCATGTGTTTTCTTATTCCCTTTACCATCTGACCACATAAAGTCTTTGATTGCTTTTTGGATAAAGTTGATCTGTGAATGGTTGAACAACCAGACTGAAGAGTCATAAATAGAGTATGCAGAGAGAATCTTCTAAAAAACTTGTAGTCTCCCTGCCAATGAGAGGAATTTGTTATTCCATTTATTCAATTTTCCTTCAATCTTATTCTTCATCGAATCCCACATGGATTTCAGATTAGGCTTTATTGATAAATGAATGCCTAAGTATCTGATTTTCTACACAACCCCCCCCCCCCCCCCCCCCCCATGAGAATCCAAACTGGTTACACCATCCAGGAGGAGTCTTCCCATTCCAGCAAGGTGGATTTGGGAATGGAAACCTTGCAACCTAAGGCTGAGAAAAATATCTTCAACTTTTGTATGAGATTTCTAAAGTTACTATCACTCATCTCTATCATGATAGAGGTGTCATCTACAAATTGGAAATTAGATAGCTCCTCATCATTGGGTAACATTATACCCTTAACCCTTGGTGAGATAGAGTTATCTTTGAGAATGTAAAATAAGGAATCAACTGCAATCATGAATAGGGTAGGGGCTAGAGGGCAACCTTTCCTGATAGATCTAGATAGGGGGAAGGATTCAAATCTCTTACCATTGATCTCCTCTGCTGTAGTGGCCGATTCATTAAAGTCAACACCATATGATTGAACTCTTTGGGAAAACCTAGTTCTTCTAGCATTATCATAATGAAACTCCATTCGATCCTATCATATGCTTTTTCACAATCTATCAATAACATGCCAACTTGTTGTCCTGAGCACTTTTCCCACTTCATGGTCTCCCAAAAAGTGATCAGGCTCTCTAAAATGTATCTACCTTTCAAAAACCATGTTTGGGTGGGGCTGATCATTTTAGGTAGTATATCCACTAGCCTTCTTTCTATCACTTTGGCCAAGATTTTGTATGAAACATTGAGTAGGGTGATTGTTCTCCAATTTTTAATAAGTGTTTTATCTCCATCTTTAGGAATGAGCTTAACAATACCTATATTGATCACTGATCCTAGGGATCCTTCCTCAAATGCCTCATTGTATACCTACAATAGATCCTGACCAATCCATTAAATATTATTCTTATAGAATTCAATAGGTATACCATTGAAGCTAGAAGCCTTCTCATTACTCATGTTGTGGATGGCCCCATTGATTTCTTCAACTGAAATAAGTGAGCTAAGAGATATAGCTTCTTGCTTCTTGAGTTGAGAGGGAATGATATTTCTGGTTTTGTTCCTCACTTCCTCCATTCCCTAGTTTGTATCTTCTAAGGTGAAGAGCTTGGAGTAGAATTCTATAAAGGCTTGCAGAATATCCTCCTGGGAGCTAAGAATAACTCCCTCTTTGTAGATGCAATCAATCTTGATCTTAGCTTCTTTACTTTTTAGCATCTAAAAGAAGAATCTTGACCACCCGTCTCCATACTTTATTCAATTCACTCTTGCTCTGATCTTAGCACCATTAATTTTGTGTTGTACTTTCCTCAATGAATCTCTAGACCACACCAAACTCTCTAGGACATCCATATTAGTTGGATCATGCTGAATGGTTTTCTCTGACTGACATAGTATCAAGTGCAATTCTGTTTCTTTTCTCCTATAGTCCTTGGCTCTCTTATTTCCCACAACTTGAAACATTGTTTTCCAACTATATGTGCATTGAATCTATCTCTCAATGGTAGTATGATGGTTTTCTACCTCATGGTTGAACCATCTGATCATAAGGGTTGCTGCCTTGATGTCCTCATTCTATAGAAGTGTCATGTTAAGGGAAAATGAACTAGAACCCTTATTGGGGAGTGAAGAGATTTCCAATTCGAAAATCAAACAAACTATAGGGTGATGGTCTGATAGAGTGTAAGGAAACACCTTGACACTCACACCATTGTCATCCTTTTTAAAACTTAGATGATCTTTATTGACATAAAATCTGTCTAGTTTGTAGAAAATTCTTTTTTTCCCTTTTTGGAAATTAAACCAAGTGTGCCAAATCTCCTTGAATTCCCTCTTTTGCCTAGCAAGGGGATCAAATAAGTTGAGTTTGTTTACCATTTAAGACCAGAAATGCTTCTCACTACCTTTCCACTCCAACTTAGATCCTCCCCCTTTATCCTGTGGGTATTCCACCATGTTTAAATCCCCAACAACAATCCAAGGAATATCCCTCATTCCACACATCCAATCCTAGACCTTAATTTTGTCATAGTAGTCATTTGGTGCGTAGACTGAACAAATACCAAACTCAAACTCATTGTGTTTGAGAGTGACCCATACAATTATATTGCATGGAGAGAAAACCCAGTCATCAATCATCTTATGGCATCTGGGGTTAATCAGAATGGAACTTCCCCCTTACCATTTGGGTGATTGGTGTGGAATATTTTTGCATCCTACCATATGCATCTCAGGGATACCTCTAAAGTGAATCCCACTACCCTAATCTCTTGTAAGAGAAGGAAATCAAAGCCATTTTGCATTTTAATGAACCTCTTAACTACATACTTCCTATCTGGGGACTCCAGTCCCCTCACATTCCAAGATGTGCATGTGATATCCATGATATTCTTAGAGTTAAAATCCATAGGAGCTTGGAAGATCCTAAAATAATTAGGTAATATCCTTTTTTGAATATTCAATGGCTTAATGAAGGAGACAGTGTTGGGAGGTTTGCCTCTCTTCCTCCTGGTTTTGGGTTCCTCTCCCTCATCCCGAGCCTTATCCTTCAACTCACACTTAATCATGCTAGCCTTTCCAGACAAAGGTTTTCTACTTTTTATTTTTTGAATTAAAATAAAGTTACATTGAATTACACCTTGGAACTCAACAATATCCATTCCAGGCTCTCTAATCTCACCCTCTTCCAAGCCTTCCTCATTTGGGATCTTTTCAAGAGAGGAGAGTTCTACAACAACACAACCTTCCACAGGAGCAGAAGTATATTCTATAGGGTTGGTAGGAACGCATGTAGGGGATGGGATGATGGTGATAGTAACATTATTTAACTTGTCTTCAATATCATAGGCCTCCCTGATAGCATCCAACCCACTATTAGGCTTACCACTTGGGAATTACCCCTTATCCCTATCCCCAATCTCTTTATCTAGGCCAAAGCCTTGCTCAAGGGGGTCAAGAATAGGTCTAACCATAGGAGTTCTTGGGTTGGGAGGGTTATTCTCTTTGCATCTATGCCCTGAGATCATCTTGATCTTATTAAGAACTATTTGCTAAGCATTCTGAGTTCTATGTTTGGGTTTAGGACTCTGCGCAGCCAAACTGAAATCAATGTCTTTAATATGAGGGAGGTTATTCAAATCCTTCAGATTAGTTTCAACAGGAGGAATACAACATGAATCTTTATTGAAGGTAGTTCTCAGAGCATCTAGAGAGGCTTTGAGAGATTCTAAAGAGATAGGAGAGTCCACCTCAAAATTTTAGAGGGTCTTAGCAAGAGAGCTGAGATTGTCAACCACCTTGCCACTCTTCTTTCTAGCCGAAGGAGCAAGGGCTTTCTTCTTCTTATTTAAGAAGGGGCATTCATGTCTCGTGTGCCCTTCTCTTCTGCATAGGAAGTAGGAGTTAAGAACCCCTAAAAAGGAAATAGGGGAAATGTAGATTTGGCAACCAAGATTGAATACAATCTCATCCAGGAGGTTAGTCTTTGGGTTAATTATAATCAAAATCTTGGCATTTGTATGAGGAAGAAGCACATCAATTTTATCAACTCTAAAGATCATGCCAAAGGGTTCCATGGCCTGCAGAATAATGTTCCACAAGAAGGGAGGGAGTCTACCAACATTTAGCCATCCAGGGCTCAATAGGGATAAGAATTTGTTGTGGACAATGTTAGGGGACCAAGGCAGAGCCCTAAGCCAAGTTGAGCCAATTTTCCAGAATTGTTTGTTAACAATTTCTTTCAGGGAATAAGGGTTTTTTAAAAAATAAAAATAAAAAAAGTCCTTTTTGAATCTTACAGAGGAAGGAAAAATGAAAACCAAATTTCTTGCCCAAAATTTTATGGAGCCAGTCATTGAGGAAAGTCCTTGAATGGAGTTTGTTGATGTCTTGGGCTGCCAAGAATATGGCCGAGTTTCTAAGACTATCCTTTTCTTTCTCTATAGAAATGGACATTTGAGCGTTAGGTTTGATAATATAGGCATTAGTAGAGGCATAATTCTTACCTCTAGCACTGGTTCCATCTCCTTCTCTTGGGTTTTGCACTCCATCGATGACAAACTTCACACCCAATGGAATAACGGTCTCCTCTCTCAATGTTTTCTTGAAGGTCTTAACCCTTCCTTCTACTTCTGCACCCATAGATTGAGAGCCCATAGTTCCATATTTGTATTATGAATTTAGTTAAATATTATGGATTTATTAATGCTAATTATATTTATGTAGTTATAAATTATATTTATTTTAGTAAATTTTAAACATGGAATCAATTTATTTTTATAACATTATAAATTGATTTGATAGGTGTGGAGTTTGATTCAATGATGTAATTATAATTTGTTTAGTGATTATTTAATAAATTAATTTATGTAATGGCACTTTATAAATTAGTTTAAAATTAATTAAATTCTTTTGTATGTTTTATTTCCTTCTTCATTTTGGGTTAGGAGGGAATATTTTATGTCATCCTTTTAGGATTGTTACCAGAGGCGCGGTTAGGGTTAATGTGCCATGTTTTGTTTACCTTGCATACTTCTGTGGCAGTTGATCTTTGTTATGACCCAACCTTATGGAAGTTAATTTTATTATGATGGAAGTTGTTTATGTGTGTTCCTGTTATACCTTGGAACCAAATTTTGATGTTATGATTCATGATGACCTTTGAGTAATGTTTTGAGATGTATGAACCTAGGGTAGGTTATCTAGGTGTTAAAGGGGAAGTGGCTTGCTTTGGAGGAACTAGAGCCTAGAAGTGGCTACATGTGTATTTTTAGTAGGTTACTTAAATAATTGATAATATAAATTAAACAAGGTTTTAAAATGAATTAATAAGATAATGGATTCCTCACCCATGCCTTGAGTGATAGTATAAGCTAAGGATGTGAGTGGGAGAAGATGCTTTCCCGTCTAGTAGTGGCGATGAGTTATGGTGTGATCGGTTATCTTTATCTACATGAGAGGATTTTAGGATCCGCATATGATCACACTTGGGAGTTAGATTCCAATGAGATCATTTCAAGGGGTTGACATATGTGATGAAACTTTCCTGATTTCATCTGAGGTTTCCTACATGTGTTAGTTATCTTTGGATTAGTATATGTACCTTGAGTTTTTAAGATGTACCCTTGACATAGGAATTTATAGGACCCTTGCTTAGTATTACTTGATTAATTAATTTTGGTAATGTTATCTGAGCGAGGTCTGATGTTATCTCCTTAGAATGTTGGGAGTGGAACCACATGTTTCCACACGGCCGGGAGGTAGTGATTCTTTTACTATTTGAGACTTCGACATTCCTGTACCGGTGCTGGATTATCCTTATTGCACTTGCTTCTTATCCTATCTTCCTTGAGAGACTTATTCCTATTCTTTATTTATTTATACTTTGTACTCAGTTGTAATTGCATACCCCACAACCTATGCAGTGTATGTGGGTAATTATGTATACTTCATTCTTCAGATGTATCTATGATGTACTATGTAGAATATTTAGATGATTATTGTAATTAATAGATTAAATTTTATTTACATAATTTCTACATCAAGGAACCCTTGATATTTTTAATCCGAATTTGAGATTATGTTTATGTGTATATGTGGACTTTATGTTTTACTTCCAATTTGTTATTTAATACTGTTTATAAACACTTAAGAAAAAAATTGTTCTATAAACTTAGTAACATGTTTTAGGTTAATATCTCCTAGGTTCCCTAGCGGGGCATTACACATAACATTAAATGTTGATGAGACTGATATTGATGGTGCAACTTGTCGATTATTATAAGAGTAATCTTTACACAATTAGAGAATCCTTTGAATATTATTATGTATGATTGGAAGTGTGAAGAAGATGCTAAAGTTAGGACATCATCAAATTTTAGTCTGCAACCACAAATGACAAAAATCCAGTGAGTTATTCATTATTGTAGCTCTATTTAGCCTGAATTTTTTTGAAATTAACCTTAGTTTACAATTGAAAGGTCAAAATAAAATAAAAGTGTTGGAAATTGCAATTGAAACAATTGTTGTATTGTCATTGATGTCAAACCTTAATTGGTAAGATTGTTGCTACTTAGGAAAGTACTATATCTATTTGAGTGTTGCTAAGGGGCTAAGCAAGGTTGGTAACAATAGCACCTAGGGAAAGGTTGAGTTATCTTGATACTACAAAGTGTACTTGACTATGTTGCACTATGATGAGATAATGTATTGCTTATCTTAGTAAGACTGAAGACTAAACTAGTAGGCTTAATTGAGCAAAGAATGAAAAAATCATGTTTAAGCCGAGTGATGTTAGTGTCGACTGAGTTAGTATATGCCGAGAAAAATTCTAGTGTCGACCGAGCATTAGTAAATTGCCAAGGAAGCCAGTGTAAGCTGAGGAAATAGTTTTAGTAATGACCGAGCTTTCTACATGAAGACCGAGTTGACAATCACAATATTGATCGAGCATCAACAATTTTATATTTGAATAGAATTTAATTTTGGAGCTGACATAGTTGAATTCTTGGATTATGTAAAACATGTTAACTTTATTTATTGATTATTTGGAAGCATTAAATGCATTGTAAAACATTTTATTGTAATTCTTTAAGAGATTTGAGATGATTCTTGAAAAGGAGCCGAAGAACATGAAGCAGGTAGATTCAATGAATCTGACCTAATCCTAAGATCTACAATTGAGATTGAGTGACAAAAGATGAGTTAACCTAATTGAGGAAAATATAAGAGAACCTGAACATTTTGATATGAATGTACATGAAGAATAGAGAATGCTGGAAGAAGAAAGTTTTATTGACTGAATAAGCAAAAAATGCTGAAGGAGAATTGTGGTGATTGCTTGAAGAAAAGTTCTGAGAAGATCAGAGATGGAAATGACAAAGTTTCAAAGTCAGTAAACCAATATTAGTGTACGGAATCAGATCTGATATCTGCAAAGTGAGTTGTATATTTTTTAGATAATACTGCTACTACTTTCTAACCATTGTAATAGTCAAAATCCTTTTAACAGAGGTTGACCTAACAGTCATATGTTAAATCCATTGAACAAGGTTGTATTCTAATGGAGTGTATGTAATTCCTATGGCTAGGCTCACTTTTAATAGGGTGATTGAAATCATTTAACCAGGTCACACCTGATAATGTGTATTGTAACCTTTAACAGGGTTGGCTTTTTATTGAGCTCACTTGAGAAGAGTGAAAATAATAGTAGCATGTTACAAAGTGGTTTTTTCCAAATTGGATTTCCACTATAAATCCTAGTGTTAATACTTGTGTGAATGTTTAGATCTGAACATTACTATGTTTTGCAAGTTAAGTTATAGCTAGGTAGTGGACTGCATTGTTAGATGTTTCTATTATTCAAATCAGTGATGATCGAGTTTATTTTGGTTTTGGATCTGATTTAAGGATAAGTTTTTGAGATTGTTTTATACATCAGGACCTGAGAACAACTGATTCACCCCCCCTCTCTGTTGTTCTAAATCATATTAACAATTGGTATCAAAGATTTGTTTCTTATTAATTAGTGTTGATAGAAATCAAGTTTAAAGGGGCTTGAATCAAATGATTAGGATGTATAAGGAGGTACCGAAGCTGAACAAGGAAAACTTCCCTACATTGAAAAGCTTGATGAAGCTACATCTGGTTGGTATTGGTGACTTTGCTAAGTACTACATTGAGAGCAACTATGTCTCACCTGTTGCACCTTTGACTGCTGAAGAAATGAGAGCTAAGAAAGAACATAATCAGGCAATGTTGGAAATTGCATTTGCCCTAAGCTATCCAAAATTTGAGGACATTAAGGACTGCACAACTACTAAGGATATGTGGGACACTCTTGCAAGGATCTATGGTGGTGACTTGAATGTGCTGAAAGCAAAGGCTGAGAGTCTTAGAGGTAAGTTTGATGAAATGAGAATGCAAGAAGGTGAAAACATTGCATAGTATTGTGGTATAATAAAAGAAGTTGTGAATGCTATTAGAGGAGCAAATGGGACTATTGATGATGAAACTATAATTGGGAAAGTACTAAGAACCCTGCATCCTATATATGCTATTAAGATCTCAGCTCTTCAAGAGTCTAGATGTAACTCTACTAATGTGCTTACTTTGGAAAGTTTGGTTGGTAAGCTAACTACTTTTGAACTCTCTAACTATGATAATTTCACTGTTGAAAGCATTAGAAATGTTGAATCTACTTTTAAGTCACAGCTAGTTCTAAACAAGCCAAAGAAAGAAAAAGAAAGATGCATCAGTGAAAGTGAAAGTGAAAGTGAAAGTGAAAGTGATAGTGAAAGTGACAGTGACACTTCTGATGAAGACCTAGAAGATCTAGAAGCTCTTATGGCTAGAAGAATGAGAAGGGGAAAAGGAAAGTATAAAGGTAAACTCCCTATATCTATTTTTCATGTAATAAAGTTGGTCATATAGCTGCTAGATGTCCTAACAGGAAGGATAAAGATGATGAAAGGAAAAGCAAACACAAAGATAGAAAAGATGACAGAAGCTACCGATGGAATAGAGACTATAAAGGAAAAGGTAAGAAATCTTGTTACATTGTTGAAAAAGAGATTGACACTGATAGTGATGATTTTGAAATTGAGGTAGTCTATGTGGCAATGAAAGATGAATCTGATGAGGATGAGAAAACTGCATTGATATCCTATGTGAACAAGAATGATAAATGGATTATTGACAGTGGTTGTTCACATCACATGATTGGTGACAAAAATAAGTTTGAGACCCTACATCATTACAGAGGTAAAAGTGTAAAATTTGGTAATGATGCACCATGTCCTGTTAGAGGAAAAGGTTTGATTAAACTGACTGATAAGATATCTTGTAAAAATGCATATTGGGTTGAAGGTCTTAATTATAATTTATTAAGTGTTGCTCAACTTAACAAAACTAGTTACCAAGTGGAATTTTATCACAAGAAAGCTAAAATATTTGATGCTATTGGAGAACTGATTGGAAGTGGAGATTAGACTAGAGGTAATTTGTTCTATTTTGACCTATTCGAGGAAACATATTTGATTGCACAACTTGATGATATTTGGTTATGGCATAAAAGGCCGTGTCATGTTAACTTTGACAATCTGGTAGAGATAAGTAAGAAGAAAAAGGTAAGAGGTCTACCTAGATTGAAGAAACCTAAGAATGTGATGTGCCAGGAATGCCAGTTAGGAAAAATGACAAAGTCAAGTTTCAAGAGAAAATCCTTTACTTCTGAAAATATTTTAGATTTGGTTCATACTGACCTTTGTGGACCTATGGGTGTACAAAGTTATTGTGGTGCTAGATACTTTATCTTATTTGTTGATGATCATACTAGGATGATGCATGTGATGTTTCTAAAAGAAAAATCTGAAGCTTTTCAATTCTTTAAGTGGTATTTGACTAAGGTTGAAAAAGAGACAGGTAGGAATCTAAAATGTCTTAGATCTAACCGAGGTGGAGAATTTACATGAAATTAATTTAATTTGTTTTGCAATGATAGAGGAATTAAAAGATAGATGTCTGCACCTAGAACACCTCCACAGAATGGTATAGCAGAAAGGAGAAACAGATCTATCTTGGATTGTGCAAGGACATTGATGATTGAAAAGAATGTGGCACATAAATATTGGAAAGAAGTTATAAGCACTGTTGTCTACACTCTTAATCGGGTATAGATAAAAAAAGGTACAAATCTAACACCCTATGAACTATGGCATGGACATGCACCGAGTGTTAAATACTTTAGAATCTTTGGAAGTAAGTGCTATATATTAAAAGAAATTAGGAATGGAAAGTTTGATGCTAAGAGTGATGAAGGCATATTCCTAGGGTACTCCACAAAAAGTAAAGCTTATAAGTGTTTGAACTCTAACACTAACAAAATTGTGGAAAGTGTGAATGTCAAAATTGATGAGTATGTAGAAAGAAATGAAGCTAACAGCAAAAAGAGAACCAGAAGATTATAGATCTTTTGTGTACATTGAAGAAGAAGAAGAGGCAAGTAACAGACTTGCACCTAATGCTGAGTCCCAGGTAAGCAATGTTGAGTGATAGACAGAAGTTGCCGAGCATTAGGAAAATAATGCCGAGAGAAAACAAGAACATGTCGAGCTACAAGAAAATGTTGTTGAGTATCAGGAAGAGGTTGCCGAGCATTCTAAAGTTTAATCTAACAATCTTGTTGAGGAACATAATGAAATAGAGGAGAGAATAGTTGAACCTATTTTGGAAAAATATGTAAGAAGACATCACAAGCCTGAACAGATAATTGGAGACAAGGATACTGGAATTCAGACTAGAAGTAAGGCTAAGAATCCAACATGTCTACTGTGTGAATTTGAACCGAAGACAACTAGAGAAGCATTGGAGAATGAAGACTAAATACAAGCGATGAATGAAGAGATTGACCAGATCGAGAAGAATGATACTTGGACTCTGGTGCCGAGACCTAAAAACAAAAATGTTATAGGAACAAAGTGGGTGTTTCGAAATAAGATGAATGAAAATGGTGAAATCACTAGGAACAAAGCTAGGCTGGTATGCAAAGGCTACACATAAGAAGAAGGAATAGATTATGGGGAGACATTTTCCCCTATAGCTAGATTGGAAGGAGTAAGAACTCTACTTGCATATGCTTCTTATAAAGATTTCAAGGTATATCAAATGGATGTCAAGTCTGCATTTTTGAATGGTATACTAGAAGAAGAAGTTTACATAGAATAGCTAGAAGGTTTTATTGATCCAAACAAAAGACACATGGTGTGCAAACTGAACAAAGCATTATATGGATTGAAGCAAGCTCCTAGAGCATGGTCTGAGAGGTTGCACAACTACTTGATACAGATTGGATTTTCAAGAACAAATGACACAAGCAATCTATACATGAAGGATGAAGAAGGTAAAGGTATCTTGTTGGAAAAAATATTTGTAGATGACATTATTTTTGGTGGAAAAGATGCATTATGTAAAAAAATTTCAAATGAAATGTAAATTGAATTTGAAATGAGTATGTTTGGTGAGATCGAATTCTTTGTTGGTTTACAAGTATATCAGAGGAAGAATGGAATTTTCATTACATAGTCTAAGTATGTTAATGAAACACTTAAAACTTTTGGGATGGAAGATGCTAAACCAGTAGGAACTCCCATGGTTACTGGACAAAAGTTATCTAAGAATGATGATGCTGCAGAAGTGAATCAGACTCTGTATAGATCCATGATTGGAAAATTGTAGTATGTTGTACATAGCAGACCAGATATTGCATTAGCTATTGGGATTGTGGCGAGATTCTCTGCCAATCCTAAGGAAACACATATGATGGCCATGAAAATAATTATGAGATACTTGAAAGGAACTGCTAACTATGGTTTATATTATAAGAAGGATGAGAAATTTGAACTCCAAGTTTATATAGATGCTGATTGGGCAAGAAATGTAGATGACAGAAAGAGTACTAGTGGTGGAGCTTTCTTTCTTGGATAGAGATTAGTCTCTTGGACAAGAAAGAAACAAAATTGCAATTCCCAATCTATTGCCGAGGCCAAGTATGTTGCTGCTATAGTAAACTGTTCAAACTTGGTATGGATAAAACAATTGTTGATAGGCATGAAAGAAGAAATCACTAAACCTGTTGTTATTTTCTGTAACAACACAAGTGCTATCAATATTTATAAGAATCCAGTAATGCACACTAAGACCAAGCACATTGCAATCAAGTATCACTACTTGAGAGAATTAGTACAAGATAAAGAAGTTTGAATGGAATATGTGAATACAAAAGAATAATTAGCAGACATATTCACTAAAGCTTTACCTAGAGAAGCTCATGAGTATTTGAGAATTAAATTAGGGGTTCTTCCCCTAACCGAGGCTGCCTAGACAAGCTAGGAGCACTGCATCAAGTGTGCTACAATAGAATATTTGACAAATTGATGCAGAAGATTGTCACACTTTAGGGCTGGCCTAGAGTTGTGAAGAGAAGCAAAGACAAGGAATCAGTCATAAGCCAGATGACAGAGGGAGAAACATTGAGCTGCACATATATTATCTACATCTGATGGATGTATGTTTTAGTTGCTACTTTGGCATTTTTGTCAAAGAGGGAAATGTACAGATATGATATGATAACACATGAGATTGTTAGAAATAGGGAATATTGAGAGGGGGGTGAATTAGTATTCTACAAACTTTATCTTTTGCCCAATTATGGATATAAAAAATTATATTTATACATGCATAACATAAGAAGCTAAACAATATGCATAGAAATAGAAATAAAGAATTCGTAACACATGATATGTTCTCGAGGAAACCATGGCCAAGGGAAAACCCCGATGGGGATGGTACCCACAAAGATCCACTAATCAAAAGTATCTTGTTAAAGATATTGACCCTATTAGGAGTCTATTACAAGCATATAGTGTATCAGTCCTGATTAAGGGACTATAGGTCTTGTTAGAAGCCTCAACCCTGTTAGGAGTTGTCAATACAAAATCTGATTACCAGATGAGCCCACTGCCCAAACAAGTAATGTACAATGTATACTGATTAAAAAAATGGATTTAAGTACATAACCTTGTGCTGCTTTCATCAATATCTTTTCACTGCTCTTTTCTTCTTCACTACACACATATATCTCTTTTTCTTCTTACAATTTACAATTCATATATACAAGTTATTAAGGCTAATAACTTTACATGGTTGGCTTCCATATAGCTTTATTCAAGAGTTAACATCTAGGATGTCGTCCCTTTATATTGTTAAGTCATTATTTAGATAAACAAAATAATCCCTTAACTCTTTACTAATTCTGCCTTCATATTCTGTCCTGTCAGCTTAACACTATCTTTGGTAAAACTGTCATAACTAATTCTGTACATGTCATACTGACTTGCGCTCTAAGATGGGTCATCATTAGTCATCATAGAGTCTATGTTCAAGTGAACAAGCACTGAACTTACTCTAGTCAACGTCGCAAACAAAAATTGTATCCTATTGTCTTACACTTAGACAAATTTGTAATGCGCTCTGCTATACTTGCTCTTTGACCTATGCGATCTTCATGTGGATCATATGTTTCCATAATGACAACATCTATGTACTCACTTCAGCCAAATTGCCAACAGAGATATGATAACACATGATACTGAAAAGTAAG
Source organism: Chamaecyparis obtusa (assembly GCA_027943335.1). NCBI lineage: Eukaryota > Viridiplantae > Streptophyta > Pinopsida > Cupressales > Cupressaceae > Chamaecyparis > Chamaecyparis obtusa. Next base: position 52,174 of record BSBK01007635.1, on the reverse strand, counting down.
AGGGAGATGAACTGATGAACTGAAATGAAGAATCATGATAAAGGGAGATCTGAATACTTCTGATGGTCATAGAAGTGAGGCTTATAGGATTCTGAATTAGAATGAAGCTAAGGATATTATAAAATAATTTTCTGATGGACAGATAAGTTTTTGAATTGGTTGGTAATCCATGTGTTATTCAGGTGATATCATATGGTGTTGCCATTAATGCCAAAGAGGGAGATTGTTGAAAATTGCAATTGAAACAATTGTATTGTCATTAATGTCAAACCTTAATTGGTAAGACTATTGCTACTTAGGAAAGTACTATATCTATTTGAGTGTTGCTAAGGGGCTAAGCAAGGTTGGTAACAATAGCACCTAGGGAAAGGTTGAGTTATCTTGATACTACAAAGTGTACTTGAATATGTTGCACTCTGATGAGATAATGTATTATTTATCTTAGTAAGACTGAAGACTAAACTGGTAGGCTTAACACAGTATTGACCGAGCATCAACAATTTTATATTTGAAGAGAATTTAATTTTGGAGCCGACATTGTTAAATTCTCGGATTATGTAAAACGTGTTGACTTTATTTATTGATTGTTTGGAAGCATTAAATGCATTGTAAAACATTTTATTATAAATCTTTAAGAGATTTGAGATGATTCTAGAAAAGGAGCCTGTAGACACCTAAAAAATCCTTTAGAAAATAAATTATTTTCTTCTGAAAAACCCCTGATGACATCATCATTTATTAATTAATTAATTATTTAATTAATTAATTTATTTTTATGTCATTAAATCCCTTTATCTTAATTAAAAACATTTAATTAAGAAATCCCTCCCAAAAATGTTTAAATCTTATTTAAACATTATTTCCTTATTTATTAATTATTTAATTAATAAATTGACCAAAAATCCCCAAAAAAATAATTAATTTATTTTTTGACCAAAAGTTGGCCAATTTTCCTAAAACCACTAAACTCTTCCAAAATCTTCTAATTCCTTCTTAATCTCGATTAAAAGGCTAATCCCATCTTTTCTAACCCTAATCCCAAGGCTAAATATTTAATTAAGATTAAATATTTAATTTTCATATTTATTGAAAATATTTTAATAAATATTCCCAAAACTTAAGCTTTTGGAATGAATAAGCTTTTATTCCATAAAACCAAGGAAAACTCTAGACTCTTCTAGAAACTTCTCAACCCAACATCTTCACCCATCCTAATCCTAATCCTAATTCCTCCCCTAACCTTGTCACATTCCCTAAACAAGGTTAGCCAACTCTTAAACTTACCCCAAAGTCAACAAAGAGGGCTTCCCTTTTTGAAATGCACTAAATGCATTTAAAGCTTCCTTATCCCTCTTACATGCATTTATCATGCATTTAAGAAGCCCCTCACCCCTTTCTTACACCCTTTGACCTTAGGCACATTTCCCAAATTGTGCACATTCCTCCCATCTTTCAACCTAATCCCCTTATGACACTTGTCACAAGGAGGTAACCCTTCCCCTAATGAGCCTCAAACTCATTAAAGCTTTTGAGATAAATAAATTTTTATTTATCTCCTAAATTCCATATTTATCCCTAGAAAGCCTAGACTTTTCTAGAAAGTCTTTATCCTCATCCAAAACCTAGACTCTTCTAGAAAGTCTTCATCCTTATCCCCTTGACTCAACCCCTAACCTTACCCCAAACTCTGACTCATCCTCCTAACCCAAGCCCTTCCCAAATCCTATAAATACTCCTCCTTCCAAGAGTAAATTATTAGCTTAGTTTTTATCATTTATGCATTGTTATCATGAGCATTTTTAGCTAGATCATCTTAACATATATTTTAATTGTTAGATTTCTTCATGTTTTTCATGTTTTCTAACACATCTTAGAATAGCTTAATGGATTAATTTTAGTTCATATTTCAAGCTTTTCTCATCATTTATGCATCACCATAAATCCCTCTCCATGCATTTGAGAGCACACCCACATCCCTCTAATTGAAGCAAATCAAACATTTGCTCTATAGCACTTGTTTTTAGCAACAATCTTGAGGTGGCTTGGTTTTATATTTGTTTATGCTTTGAACTGATAAATGCTAGATTAGTTTAATGTTTGAATGTTTCAGCCTTTCAAAACAGATAACAAGTTCAAAATCATAGTCTACATTCTGGCATGCCCAGTGGGACCCACTTCACGGGTTCTTTGCAAACATTCTGATGGGTTTTAGAGCATTTTTAGATTTTTCAAGCTTATAGGTGGATGGAGCACTTCAAATTTTTCTTCCTCTTCTTGTCTATATTCTTCTTCTATTTCGTCTACTTCTTCTTCTTCTTCTAGCAAGATCTTGGCCATTTTTTTTCAAAAAAATCCATAAGGAAGCAAAATCATACACACCTTGTTTTAGTGCTTAAAATGAACCCCCACATCATTCTTAAATGCATTAAAGACTAAAAAATTGCAAAAAAAATAAAATAAAATTTAACAAACAAGAAAAATCAGTCAAAAAATTTGCATCCTTGCAACATCAAGGTTTTAAATGCATTCATGAAAAGTTAGGAACACTTCATTTTTTTTTTTTGGAAACTTTAAAAGAACTTCAAGTTTCCATTTCAAAAAGTTTAAAATCAACACTAAGAGCACACAAAATTCTAAATCAAACTCAAAGCATCAATCAGGGATAAAATGAACTTCATTTGCAAATATTTTAAGTTCTTTTAAAATCTCATGCAGACTAAGAGTCCTAAATGGTTGCCAAAACTGTCCTAAAAGCTTTGTTATTTGTTCCAAACAAATGTCTTGTTGCAAAATCTTGAATGTTTCTTAAAGTTTTTCATGCATCAAAATAATCTAGGAATATCATTTTTGGGCTTAAAACATGCAAACTAGAACACAAAATCTTGAATGAAAACCAAAGTCCAAAGAGTCATTTTTACTTTGAGTCAAAAACAATCTTGAATGATCTAAATTGGAAAGAAAAGCATCCCTATTCCTGCCTCCTTGAATTTCAGTTCAAAAAAACTCAATCTTGAATGATCTAAGGTTAAAACAAAGCTCTTTTCAAAGTTTCTAAATCAACACGCCAATCTCAATCTTGAATGATCAAGGAAAGAATTTGCAATCGCTCAAATCGTTTACTTTTTGGAGAAAGAACAAATCAAACCTTATGCACTTGTGTCTTCAATTTCAAAATTCAAACACACTTAATCAATTTGGAAGAAAGAACAACTTGCTTGACGTGCATCTATGAGTTTTCTTTTTCTGTAAATCCTTGTTAAAGTAAGCAACGTAGAACATTTGAACTTGGACAAGTTCACTTGTTCTACTTTTAGCGAGGCCTGTCCAGGGAGAAGCGCTTCCTCCTTGGAGAATGACCTCAAACCAGTATCCCCCTTGGCCGGTATATAAATAAAGTGAAGGCAAAAAGTACTCACTTACATCTCCTAATCGCTGGGCGTTCGTACCAAACACAGTGACTGGGGATGGTAAATATTCCTCTCCCCCAGCATTATTGGTTAGGCTCTTAAGTGAGTCATGGGCGGTCAACATAACCGGGTATGGAGACTCCACGGAACTATTAAAAACCTGATAAAATAGAGGCTACCCTATCTACATCCGAAAGTATCAAAATTCTTGTGCAAGGACCAATTCCAAGGGGTTTACCAGGTCACCTCAAGATTACTCACAATTTGTATTCCCTTCTAGGGGATACCAAACTGTGGGCAAGTGATTTTGGTACTCACCTTCCTTAGGTAGATCTGCTTGAAGTGCTTGACAGTCAAAAACCTCGTGAAAACATTGTTGGAACATACACTTTCAAAGCTTTATCAGAGTCAGTCATCCTGCTTGTATCCTGCAAGGTTGCTTTGCCCCTTATGGAGATTGCTTTTCTAAAAATCTTTGTTGAAATCTATCCTTTGCCATTGGAAAAACATCAAACTAATCTAAAATTTGGTTCAAGATACTTAGAACATCCATGTCAGTCCAAATCCTCCCAAAATCCAGAAAATGTCCAAAATCTCAAGTCATGGTCTTCCAGTCATATTCAATCCAGTCTTGTCATCCTTTCCTCCTATCTTAGGTTAGCAGAGTCATCTTGGTCATCCCCCATCCCCTTGCCTATCTTCCTCTAGAGTCATTGCTCTTCCAATCTTGAGCCAAATCCAATCCTGGTCTAATCCTGTCAGTCATCCCAAATCTGAGTCTTAGTCTTCCAATCCATCTTCATCCTCCATCCTTATCCAACTCATCTGCAAGTCAGCATGTCTCAAAACTATTATGATGAGCTTGGTTATTATGTATATTCTCCCGCTCCATCCTATCCCAATGATGATGAAAGCCTTGTAGATCACGATGCGTATTTTGAAAATCTTAGCAAGTTTTCTCCAAACATCCCCCAACATCCAAACATTCCTCCAAACTATCCTATCATGCCTTCACACTTATCCACTAGCACCCCCTTTCATGTCCTCAGCAAGGTAAATCCATTATCTTATCCATCCACAACTTATCCCTATCTTAAACCTACACATCCTCCATATACATCCTTCATACCTCCATCTCCTACTATGGTCATATCCCAATCACCATCATCCCATAGAAACACTTCACGCTACTTCCCTTATCTAAAGAATCCATCCACTCATCCTCCAAATCATTCCCCAATCCAAAATCCTAGTCTTCCCATCCTTTATCCGAACCCTCCATCTACTTATCCTCCAAATCATTCTCTAAACCAAAAACCAAGTCTTCCAATCCTTTCTCCCAACCCACCATCCTCCAACTCCTTGTCTGCACCATCATCCCCTCAAGAAAGTTCCCCTTTATCCACTCCATCTTCATATGAGGACTATCCTATCTCTCCATCTCCTCCACATTCCAATCCTTCTTCACCACGAAAGTCTCCAAGGAGTTTCACAAGGAAGCCAATAACAAATCCCACTCCTAAAAATGAAGAGCCAAGCCATTTCAATCCTTCATGTGAAGCCATCATTCATGAGGCCCATCCATCGCTCCCATCTGTTATCTATCTTCCATACATCCCACTCATTGATCCTCTTCCATCTCCTAGCATCATTGAGTCCCTTCCGTATGAAGTCTCCATCCCATGCCCACCAACATCACCTCCTCCTAGCATCATCCAAAGCATATCTAATGAGCCTCATGAGTTCACCCCTCTTCCAACCATCATAGCTGCAGAACCTTCCATCCTTTCATCTATACCATCTGAAGAGTTCTTCCTTCTTCCAGACATCATAGCTATGGAATTTCCCATCCTTCCATCCACCCCATCTGAAGAGTCCATCCATATATCCCCCAAAACTTGATCCACACAAAACCTACCATGTCAAGATCTTGTCCAAAAGCATGTTGAAATACTCGCAGAAGAAAATCAAGATCCAATCCCTTCACTTCCCCTATCACATGTTCTATTGCTTCCATCACCCCCAATCCAAAATCCTACAATCCCAATTCCTCCAATCCAAGATCCTATCATCCTGGTTTCTCCATCTCAAGATCTGTTACTATCTCCCAATCCTAGTCAAGATCCCATCATCCCATACTCTCCTCTTGAGGATTTTTTGATCCAAACTATCAAGCTCCCAACACTTTATCCTCTTGGTCCACTTACATTTGTCAGAGGTAGCCCACTTGAAGCAAAAGTAATAAGTTCCATATCTTCCAACAGGGAACCAGAAACTGGATGTTTATCATATTCCCCAAGTCAAAAATATCCTTGTTTGGATAAAATGCTCAAAAAATGGAATTATCAAGGCAAAGGCCTAGGCTCTCATGAACAAGGAAATCTGGAGCCTATCCAAGACAAGAAACATCCAAAGTTATGTGGCATTGGTCACACATCAGAAGAAGGCACTTCCTCCAGAAATGTTGGTACAACTAAAGCCAAATTCAAGCATCCTTCCAAACCCACCATTACATCTCCCAAAGCATACAACACTATTCCTCCTCCTCCATCATTACAACCTAGGAAAACCTATCACATTCCTCCTTCATCCTCCAAATCCATTTTGGGTCCCTATGTCCCAAAATCTTCCAGCACATATCCTCTATACACCAAATCCATTTTGGGGCCTTATGTCCCCAAATATCATCCCCCATTTTATCCTACTCAGTCCTCCATCCAAAATCCAAGCATCCCTAGTCAAGATCAACAAAGGCACATGCCCATATCTCCTATCTACCAATCTCCATCCATCTCTCCATCCATATTTCCTCCATCCCACACATCTCCTCATATTCATCCCAATGCTCCCTACAATTTGGATGCCATATCAAATATGCATAAACGAAAATATCCACAAAAATCCAAAGATTGCCATGTCCAGTCTAAACAACATGGTCAACCAAAGAAAAATCCAATCAATCAATCCAATGCATCCCAATGGCCACAAAGGCCCAACAAAGCACAAGCAAAATCCCCTACATGGCCGCAAAGGCCCAGCAAAGAAAAAGAAAAATCTGATGCATACCAATGGCCACAAAGGCCCACCAATGCTAAAGCAAAAATGATGTGGATCCCAAAGCAAAAAGATGCAATGCATCTAAAAGAAATATCCGCAATGGCATCCCAAGTTCCCAATCCCCCAGCTACGCAGTCTTCTCCTCCATCTCCTCAATCTATTTTGGGTCCCAAAGATCCTAAATCTCCTAGCATAAATCCTCCATCCTATCTACCTCTATCTTCTGAAACCCATCCACTTCATTCATCTTCCTCGCAACATGTGCCAATGTTGATCCTGACAACATCCCCCTATCATGATCACTTTCCATCTTTCCATCCAAACACTTTCTACCACCATATATCCCATCTACCCCATCCAATCTGTGCTTTTGCATAAATCCATCCATCCTAGCGAAGCTGTACCAACATCCAAGCACATCAGAAAGATCAGTGAAGAAAGTCAACAATAAATCAGAGAAATCAACAAGTCAGTAAAATCAGAAAGTCAACAAACATGACAGCACCAAATCAAAAAGTTAGCAACAAATCAGAATATCAGTGAAAGATCAGCACATAGTCAGTGAAAAATCAAAAAATCCATAAAAAATGGAAAAATCAAGTGAAAAATATCAAAAAAGAGAAGAAAAAGAGAAAAACATTCGTCCTATGGTGAAAACTTGGCGATTCAAGCGCCTTGGACAAGTACCATGGTGAAAACCTGGAAAACAGCATCATGCGTAGGTCCCCCCCCAATTCTTTTCTGCAGTTGGGGGCCATTCCCTTCTATCACCTCTTATCCAACATCTCCTCCATCCCATTTGTCTCTCACCTCCTTCATCCTCCTTTGGATCTTGATGAAAAAATAATGACTACCAGGTATACATGCTTTTGGGCACTTTCTTGGCATACATCACACCTTTCAGGTACATATCCTCTATCCAATCCATTTATCCTAGCCTCCATCTACCTTCCTCATCCTCTTGTTGGTATATCTTCCATCCAATCGTACCCCACCCTAATGCCTCTAAAATACATAAACTATCCTAAGCAGGGGGCATCTTGTTCCTTGGTAACATATTCCTTGGAGACTATCTTTCATCCAAAATATTCCATCTCCCAAATCCTTAAGAAAATCCACCATCCAATCTCCCCAAGCATTCCTCTATCCAGATCCCTCAGCAGTTCCTCTAGCATTCCATCATCCTCATCCTAAGCATTTCCTCCATCTCTCAGCAGTTCCTCCATCCAAATCCCTAGCATTTTCCTTCATCCTTCCATCACCTGGTGTCTTCCCTTGTCATTGGTATCTAGCTATAGGCTAACCTCATGCAATCCAATGCCATTCATCCATCTCCAAACATTGCAAGCCATCCTCTAATCCTATCCACATCTTCTAGTTATCCAACATCCAAGATCAAGCCGACCGATCCAATCACATCCTTAGTCTTGTAGCAAGCCTTGATCTCAATCCAATCATCATCATTGGGATACGTCCTTCCCAAATCCGTGTCATTTTAGGACACATCATCCACCGTCAGTTCATCTTGGCTTTCTAGCCCAACTGGGGCATCATCTTGCATATCTTTGGAGTTTCAGCTTCACCCCCAGGTTCTTTGTACATCCTATCCCAAGTCTTGTACCATAGCGTCAGTTGTGTCTCCACCTAAGCTCATTTGTACATATGTGTCTTTAGGTCCCATCCTTTGTGTCCATCAGCCCTTGTCGCTATCTTGTTGTACATATCCTTGTTAGTCCTGCAGCAGTATTTGATCAGAAATCTTGTCCTACCCAGCCTCGCACTTTAACAATATCAATTGTCGACTATCCTTGATCATCGTGACTATCTTTGAACCGCATCAATTACCAATCAACAACACAAATTTATCTCCATCGGCATCGGGTCCGCACAGATGTATGCTTCTATTTTGTCTGACCTAAGCCTAATCACGGGTCCCCTCAGTTGTATCCTTCTTGTCTTACCTAATCTTCCACCAAGCACACCAGGTCCGTGTCGATGTATCCTTCCACATGTTCAGACCAATCTTCCCACCATCAATCGAATCAAATCTCTCTCCTTGGCAAAGGTTGTCTTTTGGAGTTATCATTTTGACCTTGGATTTTGTCCTTTGGGTCTTGTTAATCTTTTACGGCTTCTTGTTGTTCTCTACTCAAGGTTGCCACGATCCTTTATATCATGGTGTGCTGTGAATGAGGATAATCTAGGGCAAGGTCTTTTGATCTTTTGCTTCTACCTATGAGTCAGTCGTGTGTTTGTGGTTTCTTCAGCGTCATTTCCACCATGCCTCCTTCGAGTTTCATGTGTGATGCTGGGGCAACCCTGCGTGTCTTTTTAGCGTCAGTCCTATGCAACGCTGGTGACAAGGCCTTGTGATCCCAGTATCCTTGGCAAGTCTCTAGCATTGCTATATCAAACTAGGTTGTGCTCTCAAAAGATCCAAAGCATGGAGCTCCCTAAATCCCCTGCATTCTGCATCATATAGATTAATCTTGCATCTTGCATCTCTCATGTAGCTGCATCCTGCATTTTGCATTCCATCTCATCTTGCATTCACTCATCTTTGCTCTTGGAAGTTTGGTTATTTATCTCCCCTTCTTCCTAGGTCCTTCCTTCACTGTTTCCTTTCGAGAAAATTCCACAACGTTTACTCCTTGCGTTATTTTCTCGAGGGGGCACAACCCCTTATTCCTCCGAGTTCTAGCCTTGGGCATCTTATTTTCTTGTCTTTGACGCCATGCCACTTGCGGCATCGCATCAAAGAGGGGCAAAATGTAGACACCTAAAAAATCCTTTAGAAAATAAATTATTTTTATTTTCTAAAAAACCCCTGATGACATCATCATTTATTAATTAATTAATTATTTAATTAATTAATTTATTTTTATGTCATTAAATCCCTTTATCTTAATTAAAAACATTTAATTAAGAAATCCCTCCCAAAAATGTTTAAATCTTATTTAAACATTATTTCCTTATTTATTAATTATTTAATTAATAAATTGACCAAAAATCCCCAAAAAAATAATTAATTTATTTTTTGACCAAAAGTTGGCCAATTTTCCTAAAACCACTAAACTCTTCCAAAATCTTCTAATTCCTTCTTAATCTCGATTAAAATGCTAATCCCATCTTTTCTAACCCTAATCCCAAGGCTAAATATTTAATTAAGATTAAATATGTAATTTTCATATTTATTGAAAATATTTTAATAAATATTCCCAAAACTTAAGCTTTTGGAATGAATAAGCTTTTATTCCATAAAACCAAGGAAAACTCTAGACTCTTCTAGAAACTTCTCAACCCAACCTGTTCACCCATCCTAATCCTAATTTTATCCTAATCCTAATCCTAATTCCTCCCCTAACCTTGTCACATTCCTTAAACAAGGTTAGCCAACTCTTAAGCTTACCCCAAAGTCAACAAAGAGGGCTTCCCTTTTTGAAATGCACTAAATGCATTTAAAGCTTCCTTATCCCTCTTACATGCATTTATCATGCATTTAAGAAGCCCCTCACCCCTTTCTTACACCCTTTGACCTTAGGCACATTTCCCAATTTGTGCACATTCCTCCCATCTTTCAACCCAATCCCCTTATGACACTTGTCACAAGGAGGTAACCCTTCCCCTAATGAGCCTCAAACTCATTAAAGCTTTTGAGATAAATAAATCTTTATTTATCTCCTAAATTCTATATTTATCCCTAGAAAGCCTAGACTTTTCTAGAAAGTCTTTATCCTCATCCAAAACCAAGACTCTTCTAGAAAGTCTTCATCCTTATCCCCTTGACTCAACCCCTAACCTTACCCCAAACTCTGACTCATCCTCCTAACCCAAGCCCTTCCCAAATCCTATAAATACTCCTCCTTCCAAGAGTAAATTATTAGCTTAGTTTTTATCATTTATGCATTGTTATCATGAGCATTTTTAGCTAGATCATCTTAGCATACATCTTAATTGTTAGATTTCTTCATGTTTTTCATGTTTTCTAACACATTTTAGAATAGCTTAATGGATTAATCTTAGTTCATATTTCAAGTTTTTCTCATCATTTATGCATCACCATAAATCCCTCTCCATGCATTTGAGAGCACACCCACATCCCTCTAATTGAAGCAAATCAAACATTTGCTCTATAGCACTTGTTTTTAGCAACAATCTTGAGGTGGCTTGGTTTTATATTTGTTTATGCTTTGAACTGATAAATGCTAGATTAGTCTAATGTTTGAATGTTTCAGCCTTTCAAAACAGATAGCAGGTTCAAAATCATAGTCCATAGAGCCGAATAACATGAAGTGGGTAGATTCAATGAATCTGACCTAACCCTAAGATCTACGATCTACGATTGAGCGGCAAAAGATGAGTTAACCTAATTGAGGAAAATATAAGAGAACCTGAGCATTTTGATATGAATGTACATGAAGAATATAGAATGCTAGAAGAAGAAAGTTTTATTGACTGAATAAGCAAAAAAGGCTGGAAGAGAATTGTGGTGATTGCTTTAAGAAAAGTTCCGAGCATATCAAAGATGGAAATGGCAAAGTTTCAAAGTCAGTAAACCAACATTAGTGTATGGAATCATATCTGATATCTGCAAAGTGAGTTGTATATTTTTCAGATAATACTGCTACTATTTTCTAACCATTGTAACAGTCAAAATCCTTTTAACAGAGGTTGAACTAATGGTCATATGTTAAATCCTTTGAACAAGGTTGCATTCTAATGGAGTGTATGTAAGTCCTATGGCTAGGCTCACTTTTAATAGGGTGATTGAAATCCTTTAATCAGGTCACACCTGACAGTGTGTATTGTAACCTTTGACAGGGTTGGCTTTTTACCAAGCTCACTTGAGAAGAGTGAAAATAATAGTAGCATGTTACAAAGTGGTTTTTCCCAAATTGGGTTTTCACTTTAAATCCTGGTGTTAATACTTGTGTGAATGTTTAGATTTGAACATTACTATGTTTTGCAAGTTAAGTTACAACTAGGTAGTGGACTGCATTGTTAGATGTTTCTATTATTCAAATCAGTGATGACCGAGTTTGTTTTGGTTTTGGATCTGATTTAAGGATAAGTTTTTGAGATTGTTTTATACATTAGGACCTGAGAACAACTGATTCACCCCCCCTCTTTGTTGTTCTAAATCATATTAACAAAAAGCACCTAGGGTATGACCATTTAAAGGGGTTAGAGAATACTTTATATGGAACTGGTGATATGAAACTGGATCAGGTAGATCTAGATGAGTTTTGGAGAATAATTAATAGTCCCAAAGAGCATCTCATTATTTAAAGGCTAGCAAAGAGTACTAGTTTATTTGAAGTGACCAATTTTCCCATTATTGCATAGTGTACAGAGTTAATCATGGAATGCATAAATCACTATAACTTAGAAACCTAACAAATTAAGAAGCAGAACCAAGAGGTTCTGTGACATTTGTGCTTGAAAAATCTTCGGTTAGTCATGTTTATGATTAGATTCTATTCCTAAAAAGACTCTTTTCTTTTAATTATGTTTTAAAAGTTATTTAAAAGATCGTTTCCCTGTAACCGTCCCATGGGGAAGGTGAAAAAAAATATTTATATGCATTTGAAACTGATAACAAAGGATCAATAGTTTTAGCTTAGAATTCTATCTTTTGCTGCGTCAATCGAGTGAGACTCAAATTTTCAGACTATTATTATTTTTCATTAGGTTTATCTTATAAATTTCTTCCATTGAATGGATGAATGAAAGATGAATGGAATGAATTAATTACAGATATCAAACTGTATTTTTGGGATCAATAATTACAAGGTGTTCGGTGTGGCACTATTTATTCTATTTCTCTATTTGTTTATGCTATTGGAAGATTTTTTTTCTTGTGGTTATGCATTGTATTTGATTTTCATGGTCGTGGGAATGAGTATATAGAAATAAGTTTTATGTTTAAGCATTTAATCTATGTTTGTTTCATGAATATCTCATGGTGATGGGTATTCATTAGATGCCCCTTCTACTCTCTGGTTAAGGGAATACCCTTGTTTAAATTTAGAAAATTAAAAAATATATTCATTGCATATTTATATAAGGGAGTTGTACCTTTTAATTCAGAGACCAAACCAATTAGTGGTTTGTTCAAGTGTTGATAAACAAAAAGACTTTTTTGTGGGTTTGAGTCTATTTTATTAGAAGGCCAAAATGTTAACCATTAATCCCTAAGAGGCTCATGCCTATATAAGGGAATTAGGGAAGTTTTGTAGGAGCGGGATGGGGTGCATCCTACAAAGAAAGCTCCAATATTTTTAAGAAGCTAGCTCTTCCTATTGAGGTTTGTATGAAAAGGGTAAGAAAAATATTTTGCAAACAAACTAAGCTAAGGGGAGGTGAAATGCCAAACAAAGATTTTAGATGGGTAGGAATGTGAAAGATAATATCCTACAAGAACTTAACCATTCCTAGTTAGAGGTCCATGTCTCCATCAACAAGAACACAATGTACCACAAACCTTTCATTATTGGATGGGAGAACATGATGCCGAAGCCAAGGTGACACAAGGAAAAATATTTGTATCCCAGCCATGGAAAACACCTTTAAGTGTCTGAATAAATGCACAAAAATCCTATGGAGAGTGTAAATCCTCACACCCGCATACACAGTATAAGAACACTACTTATAAAGACCGAATTAGCTTAATATTTGGGTGGGAGCCCATTAAATTTTCCACAAGAGACATCTCAATTAAGGAAACACTCATATCAATTAAACTATCAAGGATAGAGATAGCCAAATCACCAACCACCAGGTTGGAAAGGTTCTAGACTAGAGGAAGATATCTCTTGTTCTTAGGTTAAACATTAAAAAGGCATACCACTTGGAAGCTTTACCAACACATCCAAAAAAGTCTTGCCAAAAGATACCCCCCCAACTAAAGATGGTCCAAGATGGGACCACAACTTGGTCTCATCACATGCATCATTGGGCACATGAGAATAGAGTCCTTGAGAATCGAGGTGCTAGTCCCCCTTGGCAAGATGCCAACATGAATAATACCTTCATGCCCATTGTTGACAACAAGACCTTTGGCACCCCCCATTATCTACACTAGTTTCATCACCATCCAAACCACTTATATTCAAATTTAACTTTCCCACTACTTACTTCCTGATTCGAAAGTTTTACCCCACTTGAAGAGACCTCCATCATTACTTAAATATATGAGAATAATAATTGTTATATTCTAGTTTGTGCATTATTTTCTTAGTTGTGACCTACATATACATACATGGGTTTGACATAGGGAAGTATACAATGTTAGTCATAGTTAGTATCCATTTAGTATTAGCTTAATAATTTTGTAGGAAAAATTGGCATTAAAATAACTTATAACTAAGGAAAATAAAATAAAAAATGATTAACTCACCAAATACATTTAAAATTTATTTGGAAGTTCAAAAAATCTCTATATAAAGAAACAAATATGGATATAATATTTGGAACTACAGTGATACCATATTTAGAAATAACTAAAGGTTAAACCATATAACTAATTTCTTAATTTATAGATAATAATATAATTACATTTGAATGAAATAAAACACAAAAAAATGATTTTGAGACATTCAAATTCTTGAAAAAAGTTTCATGAAATTAAGTCTAGTGGCCTACCTCAAGATTTTAAATAAATTGTGATCATACTAAAGATGCCAATGAGAAATATGGGTAGAGTTTGTAGGAAAAATATTATGAAACCCGTACAACATTATAAAATTTTAAAATTGAGACAAATGGAAACTGATTTTGTTTCAATTGATGTTATAATCTATTCACAAAAATAAAGGTGGAGCTAAAAATATTGGGGTTTTAGAACTACTAGATTCTTGAGTTCAAGGCAATAATTTTGTAAGACTTTAAATGGAAATATTAATTGCAAGAACATGTTTTTTTTTTGTAGAATGAGGCAAGGAATGTCTCAAAAGTTATTTTTTTAAAATATGAAACATCTTTTCAAGTGAACATTACTAAATATATTGATTATCAAAAGAATATACTTTGTTTATAAAAATTATTAAACTAATACTTACAAATTAGAAAGTACAAAAATTATATTAAAGAAAAATATATATAATCTAATATATAAGAAACCAAAATTCAATTCGCACCAATATTTTTATTATAAAAAATAATATTTAAAGTATGAAACATTAGATTTGTATGTTTTTGTGTATTATATATATATATATATATATATAAAAGCCTTAATAGCCACTAGTACTGGAGAACTCTAATACCGACCAAACAACTTCATTTGTAGCCCAGAATTTTCCTTTTTTCAATCGGATGTTTCGTGGAAACTGAACCCACCTTGACTTTCTTGAGGCGGCTCCAACGTTTTCTAAAGTGCCCGACAGATGCAGCAGTGTTTCGTACATATAGCAGTTCATCTTTTTCAAAGTGTCTTTCTCTCTCTTCCTCCCCTGTTTTTCCTGTACAAGTCGGGGACTGAATAAGTTCTAGGCATCTGCCTCCCCTGTTTTTTCTGTACAAGTCGGGGACCGAATAAGTTCTCGCCATTTTCCTCGATCGTTTTTACCGGTACGGATCACGAACTGAACAAGTTCTAGGCATTTGCCTACTTTTTTTTTCCCTGTACACACCGGGAACTGAATAAGTTCTAGCCATTTTTCTTCCCCCTTTTTCCCCTGTACAGACCGGGGCCTTTACAAGTTCGTTTTAGGCATTTTCCTACCGTGTTCTTACCTGTGCACCGCGGGGATTGAATAACTTCTAGGCATTTTCCTTCCCTGTTTTTTCCTGTACAGACCAGGGATTGAACATATTCCAGGCATTTTCCGACCCTGTGTTTTTCCTGTACACACGGGGGACTGAATAAGTTCTGGGAAAATTCCTTCCCAGTTTTTTCTCTTTTCATGTTTCAAGGAAAGTACTCAACCTCCCCTTTTTCATTGGACAGGTCAGAGCATGTCTAATTTGTGGACGTCTTCTTCGCCATACTTTCCCCGTGGTTTTAAGGAAAGCATTGAGCT
Source organism: Chamaecyparis obtusa (assembly GCA_027943335.1). NCBI lineage: Eukaryota > Viridiplantae > Streptophyta > Pinopsida > Cupressales > Cupressaceae > Chamaecyparis > Chamaecyparis obtusa. Next base: position 36,687 of record BSBK01007635.1, on the reverse strand, counting down.
CACCTGCAGTATGATCTATTTATTTCACTCTAACCCTCTTCTTCCCCAAGGCTTATATCTCATTACCCGTGCCACTATCAAATCCATACGCTTTTCTCTTTCTCTTTCTATTTTTAAGGGTTTTTAGGGTTTGAACTGTAACTAATGGCGTCTTCTTCATCATCTCACCAGCAAAATCGGGAATCAAATGCTTTCTCTGGAATAGAACCTGCTGGCAAAAGAAGGAAGGTTTCTGAATCTTCGCGTTTGTTTGATGTTTTCATCAATCACAGAGGCCCTGATGTCAAACAGACTTTGGCAACTGAGCTTTACAGCTCTCTAGGGCGATCGGGAATAGAGGCGTTTCTTGACTCAGAAGAGAAGGAACTTGGAAACTCGTTTCCTTCTACCATTGAGACAGCCATCCGCTCTGCCAAGGTACACATTGCCATCTTTTCCAAAAGATATGCAGAGTCACCTTGGTGTTTGGCTGAGCTGGTTCTCATGTTACAAAGTGAGGCTAAAATTATTCCTGTGTTTTATGATGTGGAGCCATGGGAACTCCGCCACATTGAAAAGGGAGTATACGCTGCTGCATTCATTGCATATACAGAGAAGGGCAGGTTCCTGGAGAAGCTTAGCGAGTGGAAGGAAGCCCTTAATAAGGTTTCCTTTATAGCCGGGGTTGAATTTGACAGGTAATCTTTCTTTGGTTGTGGTCGCCCTACTCTGTATTATTCTGTTTTACCTTCAAATCTGGTTTATTATTTTCTCATCGAAATCTGTTTTCATTTTACAAAATTTCAGTGATTGCAAAACCATAGTGGCAGCAGTAGAAAAGGAAGTACAAAGGAAACAATGTTTATATGTTGCAAAATATCCAGTAGGCCTTAACAATATTGTGAAAGATTTTGAAAAGCGATGCCTTCATGAACTTGTACAAGATTTTGAAAACCAGTGCAGCCTTGAAGAAAGGAATAGTAAGCCTACCGTTGTTGCCATCTTTGGCATGGGTGGAGTCGGCAAAACAACTCTCGCCAAAGAGTTGTTTAATAGAAAGCAGTCAGATTACACTAGAGCAAGCTTTCTGTTTGATGTGCGAGAAGCGGCTGTGAGAAGTGAACTACCTCATTTGCAAAGTCAGCTTGTCAAGGATCTTCTCCACAGAGAACAAAATTTCAGAAGTATAGAGGAAGGAAAAAATTATCTCAATGATCATCTACCAAGAAGCCCTTTAAATTTCCTAATAGTTGTAGATGACATCGATCACGTGGAGCAATTAGATGCTCTCTTGATCATGGATATCTTCAATAAATTAGGTAATAGTCTTGTTATCGTCACAACCCGTGATGTTGGAGTGGTGATATCCACAGGGATTACTACTGCTTATCCTTCAAAAGAAATGGGCAGAGACAACGGGAGGCAACTCTTTTGCTGGCACGCGTTTGACCAACCTTTTCCATGTGATGGGTACGAGCCGTTGGTTGACCGATTTGTAGACGTGTGTGGAGGGTTACCTCTTTCTCTTTTGGTTCTGGGTCGGCTTGTTCATGGTAGAGATCACAAGTTTTGGGAGTCGAATTTGGTAAAAGCGAAAAAGACACTGCCTCGAGATGTAAAACAAAGATTGAAAATAAGTTTTGATGCATTAGAAGATGAAGAAAAACAAGTTTTCATGGATATTGCTTGTCTTTTTTTGGGGAAACCAAAGTGTATGGCCGAAAGAATGTTGGAGTTATCAGGATGGGGCGCTCAAACTGCACTGCAAACACTAAAAGATAAATGCCTTATAGAAGAGATCGGCGAGTATAAGGGAAGTGTTTTGAGAATGCATGACCACCTGAGGGACTTGGGAAGAGAAATGGCACTTGAGCTCAGTCCTCCTCATCGTCTGTGGCGTCCTCAGGATCTGCAATCTTTGGTATGCTTTTTACCCTTTCGGATTTGCTTTTTTTGTAGTTAGTATTATAGCATTCCAAATTTAATTTGTTACTACATAAATTGAAAACTGCACTGCATGCTTCTGTGCATGCAGCAATTAATGGATTTGGAAAATATCCTCGCAAAAACCAATACCAGGTGTTTCCATTCCATTGACGACAATTCCATGGGTTATGAAGTTAATTTCTTTTTAGGCGGATCAGATAGTTGTGTTGAGACGTCAGCTTCCTTACTATGGCTCGAGCTTCTGTACAAGCATACGACACAACCGCCAAGCTTGCCCTCATTGCCCGCATGGATTCCTCTTCAACGTTTGCAGTGTTTGAAAATCTCCGGTGGATCATTCAAAACATTGTGGGAGAATCACACAGAGGTATTTTAATCTTCTCAGTCAAAAACGAAATCTTACGTAAGGTTATATAGTGGAATGCATCATCTTATGGTTGTATCCGGACTTTCTCTTTTAGGATTGAGAGCTTTATAAAAAACTAAAATTTGAATTTTAGGCAGAGTCTCACTTGAAATAACATTTGATTTTTTGAACCTCTTTGAAAGAGTTTCCAGAGTTAATAGGAATATCAGATGGTTAAATAACGCGTTCATAGATGCCCACAGATTGCCAATCCAAGGTTTATCTTTACTATTTTTTTTTTCCAATTATTGAGAGCATTATAAAACTTAAAAATATTTAGAATTTTAGGCATCTCCAATTGAAAGAGCTGGTGATTTCACAGTTAATAAAAACCTGAGATAGTTAGAAAATGTGTTCATAGATGCCCAAAGATTGTCAAGGTTTGTCTTTAGTAGAATATCAGATAGAAAATGTGTTCTTAGAAGCTCAAAGATTGCCAATCAAACACAAGGTTTATCTTGATAAGTGGAATATATTTTTTTACAGCAAGTCAAATTGTGATATTGCTATCAAGATTCAACTGTATAATTTTTTGAGTCAAACTTATTGACCCATCTAAATACTACTTTAATTCGAACGCGCTTAACTACAGAATATTTTAAGATTTATCTTATTAGAATCTTTGTAGTTATGCCTCTCGTCTTCCAAATCAGAGGGAGGAACATGCTTCATTTGAAAGAGAGGGCTCTGTAAAAAAATTATTATAGTAAATTTCAAATTTAATGGGGAAGTAGGCTGTATTAATGGAGGAAGATCTAGTAGCGTTGAGGCCTTGGAACTGTACAAACAAATCATGTAAAATTTCTATCTTAAACCTTCATTACCGCAATGCACCTACCTCACCCTTAAAACTATCGAACTTGATACCATAAAAAATCTTACGGAAGTGAATTTAAGAAAAAATAAAGACATTAATTAAAGTTGTGAAAATTCTGCAATTAAGTGTTTTCTTTGAATTAATTGACAACCAATATTAATGAGAAAAAATTAAATACCAGTAACATATATCGTCATAAAAATAACCACATTAGTTTACAAACATAAACCAATCAACATGTACTCAAAATAATCACTAGACTGCAGAAAATATACTATGAATTCTGTATTTTTTTGTGCTTACAAAACAGTAAGAGGCAATGCCATTTTAAAGAGTTAGCAATCCTTAAAAAATGGTAAGAAAAATCTAAAAAAGCGTAGCTTTACATGCAGCTTTATTATTAGTTTAAAAAAAATTTAAACACTATCAAAATAGATCTTTCGTAAATCTTAAAACATAACAGAATTAATGGTGATCATAAAAATGAAGTTCAAAATCTTTCCATGCAGATTTTCCCTTATCAGCATCAATTATCAAAAAGTTGCAGAGATTTCCACAGAGTATCAGGAAGTGATGATCCAATCAAACTTAGAGAGCTGATTATTAGTTATTGTCCCGAGCTGGAGGAGTTGCCAAGTCTTTCGAGACTGAGTTGCATGGAGAAGATTGAGATTGACTCCTGTGACAAGCTACAGAACATTACGCTGCCAACAAGCCTCTTCAGTCTGTCTGTACAGGGTTGCAGAGGTTTCCACAGAGTATCAGGAAGTGATGATCCAATCAAACTTAGAGAGCTGATTATTAGTTATTGTCCCGAGCTGGAGGAGTTGCCAAGTCTTTCGAGACTGAGCTGCATGGAGAAGATTGAGATTGACTCCTGTGACAAGCTACAGAACATTACGCTGCCAACAAACCTCATCAGTCTGTCTGTAGATTGTTGCAGTGATCTGCAAAGGGTATTAGGATACGATCTTATCAAACTTACAGAGCTGATTATTAACAATTGTCCCGAGCTGGAGGAGTTGCCAAGTCTTTCGAGACTGAGCTGCATGGAGAAGATTGAGATTTACTCCTGTAACAAGCTACAGAACGTTACGCTGCCAACAAGCCTCATCAGTCTGTCTGTACAGGGTTGCAGAGATCTGCAAAGGGTATTACGATATGGTGATCTTATCAAACTTACAGAGCTGATTATTAGCAATTGTCCCGAGCTGGAGGAGTTGCCAAGTCTTTCGAGACTGAGCTGCATGGAGAAGATTGAGATTTACTCCTGTGACAAGCTACAGAACATTACGCTGCCAACAAGCCTCATCAGTCTGTCTGTAGATTGTTGCAGTGATCTGCAAAGGGTATTAGGATACGATCTTATCAAACTTACAGAGCTGATTATTAACGATTGTCCCGAGCTGGAGGAGTTGCCAAGTCTTTCGAGATTGAGCTGCATGGAGAAGATTGAGATTTACTCCTGTAACAAGCTACAGAACATTACGCTGCCAACAAGCCTCATCAGTCTGTCTGTACAGACGTGCAAAGATCTGCAAAGGGTATTAGGATACGATCTTATCAAACTTACAAAGCTGACTATTATAGATTGTCCCGAGCTGGAGGAGTTGCCAAGTCCTTCGAGACTGTGCTGCATGGAGAATATTTGGATTTGCTACTGTGACAAGCTACAGAACATTACGCTGCCAGCAAGCCTCATGAGACTGTCTGTACAGGGTTGCAGAGATCTGCAAAGGGTATTATTAGGATATGGTGATTTTATCAAACTTAGAGAGCTGATTATTAGCGATTGTCCCGTGCTGGAGGAGGTGCCAAGTCTTTCGAGACTGAGCTGCATGGAGAATATTGAGATTGACTCCTGTGAAAAGCTCCAGAACATTACGCTGCCAGCAAGCCTCATGAGTCTGTCTGTACAGGGTTGCAGAGATCTGCAAAGGGTATTATTAGGATATGGTGATTTTATCAAACTTAGAGAGCTGATTATTAGCGATTGTCCCGTGCTGGAGGAGGTGCCAAGTCTTTCGAGACTGAGCTGCATGGAGAATATTGAGATTGACTCCTGTGAAAAGCTCCAGAACATTACGCTGCCAGCAAGCCTCATGAGTCTGTCTGTACAGGGTTGCAGAGATCTGCAAAGGGTATTATTAGGATATGGTGATTTTATCAAACTTAGAGAGCTGATTATTAGCGATTGTCCCGTGCTGGAGGAGTTGCCAAGTCTCTCCAGACTGAGCTGCATGGAGAAGATTGCGATTGCCTCTTGTGAAAAGCTGGAGAAAATATCAGGTATTGAAGAGTTGTATGCACTAGAATATATGCAACTTGGTTCTTGCAGCAATGCAATAATACTGAATTGCATCCTTAATTTGAAGGTAATTATTCATTACTCCTTTTTAACAGGCAATCATATGTATATATATATATATATATATCTGAAGCGTTATTTTACTTCTTTTTTAACCTTCACCTTTGTTTTGTCATTTGCTGTTACAAAATAGTCTGTATTTTCGTATGTGATCTGTTATTGAAAAGAATTTACCGTGGAGGAATGAACTGAGTCTTTTGTCTTTTATTTCAGAGCGCGCCAAGGAATCTGTATATGATTGGAAAAGCAGTGGACGGAGTGGAGTCAAGTTTAAACGAATATCTGTTTTCTGAGGCTAATGTTGGCGCCAATGAAGTCACTGAGATTGTTACCCATAACAGTGGTGAAAACAATGGTGCGATGGTCATTAAAAATTGGTGGAAAAAACGGGGAGTGACGAGGACAGCTGTGATTGGATGCTTTCTGGTTGTGGTTGATAGCTGTAGTTCGGCGACGGATATAAGTGTCGACCACGTGACCTCTATCAAAACTATACCTGTACTTGGCCTAAGGTGCATGAAGGAGAACAGATAATTACAATTATAGCAAGTGACATTTTCCGTTTTTATGCTGATTTTGATAATGCCGTATATGTTTTAAGTTGGAAAGGATTAATGAAGAAGGGGTTTCAGATAGAGGTGAAGAAAGGTGAAGAGTGGAAATGTTTTAATGTTTTACACACAATTGTTGATAGGCTGCATCACAAGGGGCTTCGGGAGATGTGAGAAAAGCTGAAGAATGAGAAAATGTGGGTGTGTTATGTGTAATTATTGGTAATTATTTAAAAATAAAGAAAATGAGGGTGTGTTATGTATAATTCTTGGTAAGTTATGTTATATAAAAATAAAATATTCTTTGAGATTGTTAAAGTTTCTATTTTGGAAAGATATAAGATGTTAATTCATTCTATAGAGTTTGAGGAGCGTTTCATAGGTTTCTTATAATATTTTTGAAAGGAAATTTAGATAATTATTTAGAGTAGAATCTATAGTTAGTTGTTTCTAAAAACTAAAAAAAATTCTTTAAAGAAAGGAATTTGATTTTCTAGTAGATATGTAAGTCTATAGTTTTGTAACTTCTTAAGTTATTTCTTAGTTTTCTTGATTAAGAAATGGATTAATAAGTGATAATAAGATGATATTTTTAATAATAATTATTTACTTGTTCTTCTTGTGGTAGTAATAACCAATATTTTAAAAAGGTTTTAATTGATTAATAATGATGACAACTCTCAACTAATTAAACAACATATTTTAAAAAAATAGTAATTATATTTTAGTGTTAAGATACATATTTTTTAATGACTTATAACAAACGTTATGTTCTTGGCAAAGAATTTAGTTCACAATCATGAATTAGATTCATTCTAGCAAACTTAACTAAAAACTTTGTGGAGGAGAAAATTTTCATTATAATTAACATTGGTGACAATTGTAGAGTTTTTTTTGATCCCAAAGCACATTGACTCACATTCATGTATCAATCATAGAACTAAGTGATATATTATTCAATTTACTTTCTATTTAAAATATAATTATACAATTTATAGGAACTAATTTATTCCATTCCATCTATTCTTTTGTCTATGCTAATCTTTTATGTTCTTACCAAAGAATTTAGTTCACAATTAGAAGATAAAATTTTGATTCTAATCAACATTGGCGACAATTGTAGAGCTTTTTTTTATCCTAAAGCACATTGACTCCCATTCATGCATCAATCATAGAGCTAAATGATCTATTATTCAATTTACTTTCTATTTAAAATATAATTGCATAATTAATAGGAATTGATTTATTCCATTCTATCTATTCTTTTGTATGCTAATCTTTCTTGTTCATATGCATTTTGTTTACTGGGTTTTTATTTATTTATTAATTATTTTTAGAACAAAAATATGCTTTTCCTTTGTTCTTCATGGACAAATCTTCCTTTTAGGGTTTGAAATTATTTTGAACATGGTCAATGTTTACTTGTGTATGAATACATGAGTAGCGGGACACTTCATGACATACTCCACTTGAGAGATGAACTTAACAAGAAGCTCTCCTTGAATGCTCTAGGTGCAATAAAGTATCTTGAGTATGTTCTACAAATCTAAGAGTTGCTATGACACTAATGGGTTTGGTTTAGATTTATTTGATAATACATAATGTAGTGGGTATGGGACCACCTGATAACCAGTTTCTTACTGCAAGTAACTGCATGAAGTTTCCCAACCTATTGTTGTTCATCTAAATTTCATGTCTACAAATATTCTACTAGATGATGAACTCGACCCACATCTGTATGTTTTCCAATTTAGACTCTTCACTTGATATTTTGATTTTGGAGATACTTAGACTTATTGGACATATGTTATTATTTGAGGATTGATAATCCTATGCTATGTTTATTCTGTACCTTGATTTTTGTTGATTAATATGCTTAGTTGATGCTTTATGATAGTTGATTTAGATGCACCTATGTTTAGGATTATGATTTGATGATGTAGTATGATGGATATATTAGATGTTGTGATGCAAATTGATTCATAATACATGTTTATGCATATTGGGATCAAATGCAAATATTAAATTATGTTATAATGAATTATTAAAATACAAGTGCTATGATGTATGTTTGATTATATCATTTACTTGCTATGTCATTGGTGATTTCTTGGAATACTGATGTTTGAAATGAGTGTGCAGGAGATTGACCATGGTTCTAAATGTGGGGAACAAAGAGTAAAATTATGTTAAATAGTAAAGCCAAGGTTCTATCTAGTGAAGAGACATGAACCGTGTTATCTTGTATTTTTATTTGTAAAAGTAATTGTTGAATGTTGTATTTAATTTATTAAATTGATTTATGTTAGTCATGCTATTTGTGAATGAGTTGTAATTTAGGTAGTGTCAATTGAAACATGGGTGTATGAAGTGTTGGCATGACTAACCCTTTTAACTAGGATAACTATTGTATACACCTAAAAATGGTCACCTAGACTATTAGCCCCTTTTGCTAAATCACTAATTGCTTATTCTTGATCAAATCCTAGTTCTATCATTTATTCGATTATTTTCTATGGGCTAACCATCTTATCCTAAGTCTTTATTTATTTAAAAGGAATATTTACTCCCCTTTTAAATAAATAAAAGCCCTCACTTTTCCTCTTATCCTAAGTTGCACAAATAAAGCATTATTCTTACTTTATAAAAAGAGAAAAGTACTTTTGTCTCATATGGACACAAAAGTCAACTCTTATTTTCCTATTGGAGGATACTTGTGCACATGGATTGCTCCTCTTTCAAGCTCCACCGTTGATTAAATCTTTTGCCTCTTAATCTCCATGGCCCATTCCTTTTTCATTCCCTATAAAAGAAGAGCTCTCTTCTTCATTCTAGATCCCCAACTTTTTATGCTAATATTATGCTGCAGGTTTTCTAGGTCATCTTGGAGCTTTTGGAGATATTCTTGCATCTAGGGTTTGAAGATTTGGAGCATTGTTGGCATTCATCTTGGATCTTCATCAACACTCTATCTTCTTGTCTTCATTCTTGCATCATGGCTTTCTTGCTTCATAGTTAGATTTCATTTCTTGCAGAGTAGCTTCATTTTCATGGCATTCTTAGCTTAGATTTCCTTTATGCTTTAGATTAATTCATCTAGTTTAACTAGGAGGCTTTGTAATACTTGCACCTTTCATTTCCATAGTTTAGCTTGCATTTCCATTCTTAATCTAGCTTGCATTGCATTTCATTCTTGATTCTTGAGGATATTGGCATTCTTGCCCTTGTCTTCATTGAATCTCCCATTGCATGGTTTACTAGCAAGGTTATTGGCTAAATAGCTCTAGCTGAGAGCATTCTTAAAACCCTTGCACTCCATGCCTAGGGAGCTATGGATCGATTTGTGAGGGCTCATTCTTGAGTTTCCTTGCATGTAATGATTCATAGAAGTGTGACACATTTATAGCACACATTTTTGGCGCCCACCGTGGGGCAGAGTAGACTAGCTTTGTCCCTTCTTTTTCTGCATTTTCGTCATTTTTCGTCAATTTTTCGGCAAGTTTTTAGCGTAATTTTTGTTCTCTGGTTTTTTGTCTCAGAATATCGCGCGATACTTCTCAGGTATATCGCGCGATATACCTTACTATACGCGTGCGATACTTCGTGCCTGAGAAGAATCGCACGGTAGTATTGAGGTATATTGCCTGGTCTCGGGCGAAGTATCGCTTGGTGCTGGGCGAAATATCGCACGGACTGAAAAGTATCGCCTGGTGTCGGGCGAAGTATCGCGCGATACTGTGTCTGAACCTGGCAGTGAGCTATTTTTAGGCTATTTTATCTATCTTGCAAGTTTCAGGTTGTTAGCTATCTTTTTAAAATTTTCTAAAATTTCCAGCGTTTTCAAATCCGTGCCACTGTGGAAAATGGGTGCCCATTTTTTTTGAAATTTTGCAAATGGTATCAAAATTTTAAGTGTGATATATCGTTGGAAAGGTCTTTCCGAGCCCAATGCAACCATGATGGTTTCATTTTCAGATTTTATCATTTGATCAAGTATTTTTTGCAGATTATCAGATTTTTCATGTGCTAACCATTGTGGGTCTAACAAGTTGTGGTTGTAGGTGCACTTGCTTGAGATATTTTGCCAAAAGAACGCATGTCAAAGAGGGCTACTAATGGTTTTTGTAGGGCTGCCCTAAGCATAAAAACTAAATCAAGTGCTTGTTTAATTGCTTTTTTTTATTAAGTGCGGCATATACTAGTTGTTTCATTTCATAGGCACTTAATACTTTGTGAAAGGAATCTTGGGGTGGTAGGAGAAGTATTCTTGACCCATCTTGAGGTTTTGGAAGCAAAGGGGTAATTGGATCTTGCTTGGTGTGTTTGGGAGAAGTTTTTGAGATAGGGGAGTATGCTCTTCACCCTTGTGGTGAATCAAAAACCTTGAACCTCAAAAATCATCCATTCTTTGTTTAGCTTAGGATCCTTTAGCGGGCCTGCTCTTAAGAAATCAAGAGGAACGACCCAAGTGGGGACAACCTTGTCATCATTTTCCTTGGTGGCGAGTGATTCCAACTCATTATAATCTCAAGGCTATCGAGGACACAAAACCTTAGTAGACATAGTACTTATCTTCGCTTGATGTGAGTAACTTGTGGGATTGTGACCATGAGGAAAGCATTAAGCAAGAATGCTTAAGGTACTCTTGAGGCCGCGAGGTCCTAGTCCTTTATGAGGAGCAAGAGGGGTGCTATGAATGGAAATCCTTACTATGAACCATTAGATAGAGGCCACCCTATTTTAGCCGCTTAGCTTCGTGGTGCAAGGATTGATCCAAGTGGACTTACCCGGATCACCCCAAGACACTCACCATATGTGTTCCTTTGGTTGTGTTTTTGACACTTCCATGACAACGCCAATATCTCTTGTGGGCAACCACTTGGTGTGAGGCAAGGGAGTATCAAGTTGTGGGCCACGTTGTTAAGTAATGAGCCTTGTCCTTCTAGGTAGTAATTGTTTGAATTGTCTTCGATTGTGCTATGCCCGTGTAAACGTTCTTAACATTCAAACAAACGGTAGCATTCATAAGGTTTTCTATTTTGATATCACAAGTGCTTGTCTTGGCAAGGTTGCTTTTGCCCTTGTTTCAAGTGTTCTATGACATGTTTGATCCCATACTGTTTGCAAACCTGTCTTTTATCTATTGCTACTGCTTGTCAAACTGAGAAATTGCACTGTTCAATCTACAAATTTAGTCAAAGCGCTTCAAAACTGAGTTTTTCACATTCACTGGTCAAGAGTCATATGATATTGAAGTATCCTTGCATACCCTCAACCAAGAATCCTGAGTCATTTCTACTGTCCTGTCATTGCTACAATTCAGAGTTGCTAAACTTGCACTTTAACCTGTCGTAGAGTGTTTTTTTTCTGTTCTTACCTGAAACTGGTCTGTTATCTACATGCTTAGATTTGTTCTAGACTGAAACAAATGAGTTAAAACTATTGGATTTGAGTTTAATGAATGCTACTCTTGATCACTTGTCGCATCACGGTTACCTCTCTAGCTACTTGCTTATTGAGCTTCTTGCTCGTTGCTCGGCTTTAGTCAATTGATTGCTATAAGTGCTTGAGCACTTTTGACGAGCCATCTCTCTATTGTTCTACTTTGACAAGTGATCTTTATTAGCTTTGCTTATCTCAAATCTAAGAAACTTTGTCTCATTCTATTAGTCAACCAACATCTCTTTTCATGCCGGTTACAACTCGGTCTCAATTTGAGCAGGAGAGTCATCCTCCATTCAATTATACACAGTTACCTTCTCCAACTAGACGTTCAAAAGCACCCATTAGCAACAACAGTTCTAGTTCTGACCAATCTGAGAATTCTAAGGCTACACCATGGTATAAAGGAGGTTTCCTCTTTTCTACATTCAAGACCCCTAAAAACACAGACAGTGTCTCACTCACTTTGACTGAACAAGAAAAGTTTCAACTCTTGCAAGAACACTTTGAGCGTAAGGATACTCAAGCGCGCTTAGACAAAGAACACAATCAACAAAGGATGGATGCTACTAGGCGCATGGCTTATAGAGGGACATTTCATGAGCAACCTGAGACTAGTAATCATGAGCACAGACCTTCTTTTAACAATGGCAACAATGACAACAACACGCCACCAAGATCTCCTCCAAGGCCAACTTTTGCTATGCCTTCTTCACCTCCTAGACCTCCTCCCTCTCAACATGAGGCAGAGGCTAATGATGAGATTTCTAGTGAGGATCTTATGAGATGTGAACAAGATGTGGATTTCCAACGAATGATGCATAAGCTTTTAGAGCGTAATGGCGATCAATATTTTCAATATATGACTTCTAGAGGATACAAGCTTCCTCCCGGCTATGATGTCAGACAAATTGTCCAACAAAGAGTACCAACTGAATTGGAAGTCCTTCAAGAAGAATTACGTCGGACAAATCAACGCCTTACCCAAATGGCATTAGAAAGAGAGCCTCCAAAGGTCTCTTTTGTACAATCAATTTGTGCTCTTCCTTTTGATAAAGATCTATACATGGTCCCGTTTCCTAAGGATATTGAGGTTCCTAAATATGACAAGTATGATGGAAATGGTGACCCCCATGACCATGTGCGTCACTTTTACGCTCTTAGCATGGACTTTCTTCATGAAGACACATATCTTCTACGATTATTCCCTCGAAGCTTAAGAGGACAAGCTTTAGAATGGTTTGGGAAATTGACACCACCTCTTAAGACTTTTGATGAGTTAGCTCAGCGGTTTACCCAGCAGTACTCTTACAACATCCAACAACCTGTCACTGTGATAGATCTCGGTAATCTAAGACAACATCAAGGTGAGCCATTTGCAACTTACTTACAACGTTGGAGGTCATTGTATTCTCGATATCCTCGTCAGCTACCCGAGAGAGAAAAGATTGACATTTTTGTCAACACACTTGTGCCTGAGCTATTTTATGATCTAAGGAAGCAACTGTTCTCCTCCTTCCATGACATGGTTGAAAGTGCATATCGGATTGAGGATGTAGCTATAAGAAAAGGGGATATTGTTATTAATAAAGATGTTAAAGGCAATGGTAAAGACAAGAACAAACCTTGGAATAAGAACAAGTATGTTGTTAATGATGGGGTTGTTGATGCTCCTAAAGTTAAAGAGCCCGCTTTCAATCTCTCCAATGCTATCTATGCAGCAAAACAACAAGAAGCTAGAAACACTCACAATGCTCCTAAACCTCTATATGCAGATAAGCCTAAGAAATCATTTCGAAAGCGAGTCTATACCAAGCTGGCAGAACCTTACGATGTGATCCTTAAGACTTTGGTTGACAATGGATATCTTACGCTTCCTGATAAACCTGGTAACTGGGATCCGATAAATAAGCCCGATTGGTGGAGAGAGGATCATTACTGCCATTATCATAGAAACAAGGGACATCCAACAGACAATTGTTTTAGGCTTAAGGATGATATTCAAGATCTTATTGAGAACGGCACAATCTCCACTGATGGCTTAACTAAAAATTCTGATCACACAGCTTTCAAAGATCCTCTACCTAAGCATGATAAGGGGGAAACCTCTCAAACACATAAGAAGAATCATGATGCAAAGATTAATTATACGTATCCTTCTAATACACCTGTGATCAACATGGTAGAGCCCGTTGAGAGTGTTCTTATGGTAAGATCTCAAGATGATAATAACACCAATCATGGTAAGCCAAAGTTAGTCTTGCAAACACATGGTAGTTCATCTTCCCGAAGTGAGACACTGAATGCTATTACTAGGGGGCAAGCCAAGATTGTCCTTAAAACTGCGCAAGATCCCAAGCAAGCTTTGCCTTCCAAACAAGTGGCTCCTTCAGCCACCCCTAGCTATGATCTTGTCCAACATTTACAAAAGACACCAGCACAAATATCTATCCTTGAGTTACTTCGGTTATCCCCTTCGCATAGAGAGATTCTTGATAAAGCTCTACGTACAACATGTGTTCCCAATGACATTGATCCAGATCAATTTCAGGCTATGGTCAACCACATTTCATCTCCGCTATCTCTCTCCTTTTCTGCAGAAGATGACATATCTATTGCTCACCCACATAATCTAGCTTTACACATTGAAGTTCTAGTCTACAATACCCGAGTCCGCCGAGTCCTGATAGACAATGGTGCAGGGTTAAATATTGTTTCTTTCAATGTCATACAACAATTGGGTTTGTCAGAATTGGCTGTGGATTCCAAGAAGAAGATTACTATAAAAGCTTATGATGAAGTGGAAAGATCTTCCAAAGGTCTTGTCACGCTGCCTGTCCGAGTGGGCCCTATCACGAAAGATATTAGCTTCCAAGTATTGGACAGCCCACTCGCATATAACATTCTTTTGGGTCGTCCTTGGATCCATGACATGCAGGCTATTCCTTCCACTTATCATCAGTGCATCAAATTTCCATACAATGGCACTGAGGTTGTGATTCCTGGAGACCATACTATTGCTATCAATGCTCTTGCTGCTACTGAAAAATTTGTTCCTCATAATGAACCTACTGATGATCCTAGTACATCTCTAGTTGCTGCTGAGAAATCACTTAAGATGATGAGCCTTGGTATGGGTGAATATAAACTGGGTTCTTTTGCTTCTATACCTGTTTCTCCTCGGTCATATGGGAGACCTTCTGATCACATGAAGCCTTCCACTTCTGCTATGGTGATCTTTGATACTTTTGTTCCTTCATCCATTCCTTTAGAAGCAGAAAGAGAAGAACAAGCTATTCAAGAGTGGATCTATAGAGAGGATTCTAGAAATACTCCCATGCTCAGTAATTCAGACACAGATACAGATGAGTCACCACTACACACTATGGTTCAAATGGGAGATGATCTTCCCTCTACTTCACTTCTTTGGGGAGAAAAATGTATATCTACTGATGATATGGATGTTGATATGGTTCATTCTTGTAGTAACCATCCCGATGTGGTCGATGGGTCTTGTGTGGGGTCTGATGAGTTTGTTCCTCGTATTACCTTAGTGGACCACACTGGTTCTTCTATGACAAGTCTAGATCTAGCTACTTTTGGAGCTTACCCTATAGGCTCAACCTCTCTTTTTACCAGAGATGACACCCCTCGCATAAATGCTATTGAACCAGTCACTTCATTTCATCTCGCATCAACACCTGTTACTTCTTCCACCAGTGAACTAGCAACAAAAAAGATTGAATCAGAAATCAAGCATCACAGTCATCAAGTCAAAAGAAAAGAGCAATGGTCGGATGGCGAAAACCACATTGTGGCGGTATCTGAACCTAAGAAAAGTAAAGATAAAAATTTGCTCAAAAATAATGACTCCAAAATAAAAGATGAGAAGTTGATTCTCTACAAACAAATGGTGCATTACTTCAAGCATGATCTCATAACTGTTATACTTCAGCCCATTCCTAAAGCTGAGAAAAGAGTTGCTAATGCCTTGGTTACTTTGATATCCATCTTACAAATGAAAAAGCATAAATCTCACTTCAAGTTCCTGGTGGATGAATTACGTTATCCTGCTCACAAATCTTACAATCCTACCATCTTTCCATGTCTTCCACCTCATACTCCTCCATGCCATTCTTTCCGCCATCCCTTACACTTTGCCTTTGTCTCTGGTGGCTTGTATAGGAAGGGTCTAGACGGAACTATCCTTAAGTGTTTAGAAATAGAGGAGTCAGAAAAAGTGCTAGCTAAAATCCACGATGGCGTATGTGGATCACATTCTAATGATCCTCCACTAGCTCAGACATTGCTTAGGGTAGGTTATTATTGGTTGAACTGGTTGAGACCTCCTATTGTCACAGTTGCAGCATTTGGGCCTGGGGCCTATCAGTTCTCTACATCAAAGGAAGCAGATCTTTAATGCCCGTTTCTGTATGGGGCATTCCTTGTATATATTTTATGATCCTGAAAAAATTCCAAAAAAAATCATATATGATGCTGAAAAAAACCTAAAAAGCATATAAAGTACTGAAAAAATCCAAAAAAAATCAAAAAATTCAAAAAATTCAATAAAAAATAGAAAAAGTGCCTTGGTGAAAACCTGGAAACAGGCGCCTTGGTAGCAAAAATACAAAAAAATTATTAAAAAGTCCTGAAAAAATCTATCAAGTGGTGAAAACCTGGAAACAGGCGCTGCTTGAGACCCTCTGCACCTATGTCTATCAGTCTTGCGTGGCGCTCTTTCGCTCCACTTCTCGCTTTGCCTCTCCTAGCCTGGAATTGATTCTTGTCTTAGTCTAGGGGACATATGTTGCTTTAAGCTTATCTTGGGTCTCTTTGTGCGTCTGGGTTTCTTAGGCACCTCGTAAATGGTGTTTTTCAACACCACCCTAATGGTGTTTTTCAACACTACCCTTGCATCGAGTGTTTCTCAACACTTATCAGATGTCCTACCTGTAGTCTAGTATGATGCGATATTTCTCATTTGCAGATGCAATACTCAAAGTTTGACTCTATGACCTACACACACGCACTTGACTTGCTGAGATTTATTTGAATTTATTTCTTTGCATGCTGTCTATGATGATTTCTTTGCTGAGTGGTCTCTCCCTGAGAAGTTTTCGATGATGCATAGCTAGAAGACTGAGGGTATGAGAACATGTTTTATTGCTTTTTCTGCTTGTGGGTATATTTTGTTGATCCTAACTGTCATGAGCATTTATGCTGGTCTTACTTGACACTGTGGATTGACAGGGTATTATCCTTGACTATTTTTGTGCAAGTGCATACTTGTAGCCATCTTGACTTTCCTTGTGTCTCGATGCGAGTATAATCTTGCTATATTAAACTTAGGTAATCTCACTGTGCTAGTCATCTTGACCTACATGTCTTTGATGCCTAGGTGAGATTTCCACATTCCTATCTGATAAAGATCATATTCATATTCACATAGTTATGATAGTGTGTATTGTATGATCTTGCGATGCTACCAATAACGCTCGATGATGAATATTAGATGTCTATTGGCTTTGTAACCTTGCAAGTAAACCACTTTTCATGTAGCTTGCATTCTTAAGTTCATGTTAGTTTAGTTTTGCATCTTGCATATGGAGAGAGCTCTCCTTTCATCTTTCATGGACTTGTTAATCAACTGCGCTCACCTTTCACTTCTTCCTAATCATGTCTTTCACTTCTTGTCTTTCATATCACATCATTTTCCTTTCATTTCGGGATCCAAACCGAAATCCGACTTCACCTTGATCACCCAAATCACCTTTTCCCCCTCTTTCATGCAGTTGGCTAACCCTTTTGAGGCCTGATCCTTCCATCTTCGCTGGGGCATTCTTCACCTCTTCATCTCCATCTCTTTCAAACTTCCCATCTTTCATTCACTTTCAATCCCAAGTTCCACTTCTTCCCCTCCATGGTGTTTTCGGGTTGAGGGACCGCTTGGTTCATGCCCCGTGTCCCATGTGTGGGGCATACCTTCACTACTTGATGGTTGTCTATTATCTTTCATCTTCGATTATGATTTCTAGTGCTTTGATCATGTTGCTCTTGCTTCTGCATTCCCTCTACTTGATTTCGCTTTCGATCCCGAGGGGGCAGACACATCATATCTTATTGGTTATCTCTTTCCTAAGTGTTCAGTATTGTCGCTACCAGGCTGACCATGCAGGATTTTCTATCTCTCTGCACTTCATTCTTTGGAGTCAGATCGCTATTTGCTTGCCTTCTTGGCTTTCTCTTGCTTTGTTAGCTGATCTGAGTTGCTTTGTGATCCCAAATCGATCTCACATTTCAACTTCATTCTTTGACTACATGTGTTCCTAGATCGATCACACATTAGTCAAAGAGGGGCAAATGTATACACCTAAAAATGGTCACCTAGACTATTAGCCCCTTTTGCTAAATCACTAATTGCTTATTCTTGATCAAATCCTAGTTCTATCATTTATTCGATTATTTTCTATGGGCTAACCATCTTATCCTAAGTCTTTATTTATTTAAAAGGAATATTTACTCCCCTTTTAAATAAATAAAAGCCCTCACTTTTCCTCTTATCCTAAGTTGCACAAATAAAGCATTATTCTTACTTTATAAAAAGAGAAAAATACTTTTGTCTCATATGGACACAAAAGTCAACTCTTATTTTCCTATTGGAGGATACTTGTGCACATGGATTGCTCCTCTTTCAAGCTCCACCGTTGATTAAATCTTTTGCCTCTTAATCTCCATGGCCCATTCTTTTTTCATTCCCTATAAAAGAAGAGCTCTCTTCTTCATTCTAGATCCCCAACTTTTTATGCTAATATTATGCTGCAGGTTTTCTAGGTCATCTTGGAGCTTTTGGAGATATTCTTGCATCTAGGGTTTGAAGATTTGGAGCATTGTTGGCATTCATCTTGGATCTTCATCAACACTCTATCTTCTTGTCTTCATTCTTGCATCATGGCTTTCTTGCTTCATAGTTAGATTTCATTTCTTGCATAGTAGCTTCATTTTCATGGCATTCTTAGCTTAGATTTCCTTTATGCTTTAGATTAATTCATCTAGTTTAACTAGGAGGCTTTGTAATACTTGCACCTTTCATTTCCATAGTTTAGCTTGCATTTCCATTCTTAATCTAGCTTGCATTGCATTTCATTCTTGATTCTTGAGGATATTGGCATTCTTGCCCTTGTCTTCATTGAATCTCCCATTGCATGGTTTACTAGCAAGGTTATTGGCTAAATAGCTCTAGCTGAGAGCATTCTTAAAACCCTTGCACTCCATGCCTAGGGAGCTATGGATCGATTTGTGAGGGCTCATTCTTGAGTTTCCTTGCATGTAATGATTCATAGAAGTGTGACACATTTATAGCACACAACTATGACACCAATTAGAGGGTTAACTTGTAGAGTCCCCATGCTTGCCTAGGGTTTAGGAAGTTTCTAGATGGGCTAGAGATGGATAAAATCATAGGTTAACTTCAAGTGAGGTTTTGAAGGGTCTAGGAAGCTTCTAGAGGGTAGTTAGGGTCAAATTTAACTACCCCACTAGGTATACTAAAGGTTAGGGGTTAAGTTTTGATCATTAGGAGACCCAAGACTCATAAATGAATCCTCAAAAGTACCCCCAAAGTCAAGATCCGAGTTTAGGAGTTTTGAGAATTTGGGTAAGCCATCTTCTCAACTCCATTTAGTCTTCAAACCTCATTTATGAGGGGATGAAGATATTTGGACAAGCTATGGTGAGGGTACTCTTTCATTTATGACTGTAAGTTAGTGGTTGAGTAGGAGGCCATTTAGAGAGGCTTTATGAGACTTCCTAGGTTGTTCACCCACTCTCTACCCTTAGAGACTTATTAGTTTGGAATGACTTTTTGGAGGATAAAAATGATAAAGCTCTTCTCAACTTTCATTACCTTAAGCTTGGAAATAGGTTGGTGTCCATTCTCATATTTTTGGTGCTATGTAATTTGTAAAGCTTGGATGTGCTCTCATGGAGTCTTTATGGTATTGATGTATTTTTATTACTTCCTTGTTATGTGTTTTTTTCTTCTAGTATTGAGTTTTATTTTGTATGTTAAAGGAGTTTTCAAGGCACACTCACCCTTGGGAGGGTAGAGTAACATTGAAGGGTGAAAGAAATAAGTGACAACCTTGTTAGTGTAGAGTCTCCCCATGCATGGGAAAGATAAACATGGATGCCTTGTTCTATATGATGCCAAGTTTTTCCTATGAGCAATTGGAGACCATAAGGAGTGTTCTTGACTTGAAGCCATGGTTTTGAGAATGAATTTATTTTGAGTCCATGTGTGACCTTTGTATCATTTGTATCAACTTGGCTTCTCCTAATGAGTATAGTCCACTTTCACCCCTTGTTTAATGGTATAAATTGAAAGCCTATGTGCTTGCCATGGGTTTGAGTGTTTTATGTGTCCTTGTGTCTGATGAGTTATTTTAGTATGTCTGGTTGTTCCCTTTTTTCTCTTTATTTCCTTAGCTCGGGGGTGTCCTTATAAAGGTCTAGGTTGGGAGGTGAGTCTTCATGGTCAACCTATGTTTCTTGTAGGTTTATACTATGGAATCCTATGGGAAAAGTTTGAAATAGAATTTTGTGGAGATTTCCTATTTTGTGAAACTTTTGTGTTCCTAGCCTTATGGCTATTAATGTATTTTCCAAAATTTTGTAAAGAAAGTCATTCTATGATTTCTAAAAGTTAAGGATTGTAAAAGTTATTTTATGTAAATATATGTGGAAGAAAGTTTTTATTATATTTCCTTGCAAAATAATATGTGACAATCTTTATATCCTTTTTTGAAATAATAATTGTAGTTTAAAATAAATTTAATTTAAGCTCTAAGTTTATCTCAAGGATAACGATAGTTCATTATGTTATAATTTCATAATTGTCTTATCATCCTAATATAATATTTTCTTTTAATTAAAGTTAGTAAAATTTACTTTATTAAAGGAAAGATAAACTTATGGTTTAAATATTTCTATAGTCGGGTGTGTGTTCGGAGTTGGGGGCCAATTCCGCGGAAGTTCGCGGCGAAGAAAAATTAGGAATACAAAATAGGTGCCCAATGTTTACGAATCGGGCGCCCGTTTAGGTTCGAGAGCTCGAGACAATTTGAAAAATTGGGCGCCCGTTTAAAAATCGGGCACTCAAAGTGAAAACAAGTGGCCAACTTGTTCAAAATGGGCGCCCGATTTGAACAAAATGGGCGCCCATTTTGAAAATCTATATATTTTTTCTTTTAAACGAAATTCTTGTCATTTTCTTCCACAACAAAAATGGAATCACATTTGGCACAGCTCGGGCACCCGATTTAGCTTCCCCTGTCGACCCCACCTGCCATTTTTTTCATCTTCCAGGTACGTACTATTCTTTTTTATTATTTTTTTATGATTTGTGTAAAAAAAATTGTAATTTGAGGTTATTTGTAATTTAAAAATGTATAGTTTAATGTTATTTTCAAAATTTTTGCATAAATTTAATTATATTTTATCTTTCAAAGTTGTAATTCTTTTTTATTTCAATTTACTTGGTAAATTACTGTACTAAAGTAGAAAACTAGTAAAGTTTAGGTATATACAAAATTACATTGCAAAACCCTACGTAGAAAACCAAAACCCTAGATAATAAAATAAAAACATAAACCTAGATAAAAAATTAATATACGAAACCCTAAACTTAGAAAATCAAAATATAAATTTAGAAAATCAAAATATAAATTTAGCAAACCAAAACATAAATTTAGCTCAACCAAAACATAAATTTAAAAACACACACACACACACACACTCTCTCTCTCTCTCTCTCTCTCTCTCCTCTTTCTCTCTCCTCTCTACGTACTATTGTTTTTTTATTAACTTAGAAAACCAAATTTTAGAAAATCATTTAATATAAATTTAGAAAACCAGAACATAAATTTAGTTCATCCTATAGTTTAATGCTATTTTCAAAATTATTGTGCATAAATTTAATTATATTTTATCTTTCAAAGTTGTAAGTGTTTTTTATATTTCAAAGTTCTCTCTCTGTCTGTCTCTGTCTCTGTCTCTCTGTCTCTCTCTGTTTCTCTGTCTCTCTCTCTATCTCTCTATCTCTCTATCTCTCTTTGTCTCTCTCTGTGTCTGTGTCTGTGTCTCTTTCTCTCTCTCTCCTCTCTATGTACTATTGTTTTTTATTATCTTAGAAAACCAAAACTTAGAAAATCATTTAATATAAATTTAGAAAACAAAAACATCAATTTAGTTCATGCTCTCTCTCTCTCTCTCTCTCTCTCTCTCTCTCTCTCTCTCTCTACGTACTATTGTTTTTTATTAACTTAGAAAACCAAATTTTAGAAAATCATTTAATATAAATTTAGAAAACCAAAACATAAATTTAGTTCATGCTATAGTTTAATGTTATTTTCAAAATTATTATGCCTAAATTTAATTATATTTTATCTTTCAAAGTTGTAATTGTTTTTTATATTTCAAAGTTGTCACTCTCTCTCTCTCTCTCCTCTTTCTCTCTCCTCTCTACGTACTATTGTTTTTTATTAACTTAGAAAACCAAATTTTAGAAAATCATTTAATATAAATTTAGAAAACCAAACATAAATTTAGTTCATGCTATAGTTTAATGTTATTTTCAAAATTATTGTGCATAAATTTAATTATATTTTATCTTTCAAAGTTGTAATTATTTTTTATATTTCAAAGTTCTCTCTCTCTCTCTCTCTCAAGTTTTGATTATTTAAGTCATTCAAGTTGTAAGGTAAAATATATTTTATGTTAATTGTAAATTATCATGTTTTTATTTGTATGCAGATTGGCAATATGGATGATTTTCACATTGATGAGCTTATAGGTCAGCATGCACCACCACCACCTCCTCCACCTCCCCCTCCCCCTCCATCTCCACCTAGAGAGCTGAGAGATAATATTAGGAGAAATGTAGAGGAGATCTTGAGAGACAAACATTATTAGGCATGATCCATATCCGTCTATCCAGCTACTACGCCTTGCAGATAGCATGCAAGGCGTAGTAGATTCCATACAAACATTAGACTATGAGATTGATAGTTCTGAGTCATGGAGGGAGTCTATGCATGTATATTATGTAAATGGCCTCTTTTATAAAGAGGTTAATGTGTTAAAAATTACAAAAAATGATTTGGCATGCTATTTTTTGAACCCTACAATGGGTGAGTAGATAGTTGGCAAGAAGCCACGTATTTCCGTTAGATGGTGTAGACACCCCAAGATAGCAGAGCATTTTTGGGAGCGATGGTGGATGGTATTTGACCATCCACCACATGCTAATCATGAGGTCCCACTTTATTTTTTGAAGAAATTATTGGCTGAGTTTGAATTGGGTAAGAGACCAAATTATTTTGATATAAGATCATTTTAGGGGGTTGGCCGGGGCATGCCACAGGATAGGCCAGGGGCCAAATTGAGTGACAGAACTAGAAATCATGTGCGTAATGAGCCCCTTTTTCCTCTTCCATCTCTTGTACTTGGGTATGTGCAAGATCATGAGGGGCCAAACTATGCCCTTAAGTGGCAATGAAAAATCAGCAAATCAGGGTTAGTCAACTTGACGTGAAAATTTCAACTAGCTATGAACCTAATATCAAAAAGTTGTCAGAATAGAATCTATAAAAAATTGAATGTAGTTTCTAAAATACCAGACCTTTTTTGAGAAAAAGTTAGTATGATTGGTGAAAAGTATAGATTTCAATGCAGCAGTACAAAAATTTCAGGAAAAAAATAAGTAGGTATATGTCTGACCACCTTAATCATAATCAAATGATAATATTTTATTATAAGATTTTATATATAAGTAGTAGACTCATGCTCGGATGTGATGCATATTTTTTTGTAATTTTATTCCAAAAAAATAATTAATTATGAATTTTTTGCTACAACATTTTTAGAATAAAAAAACTCCCGT
The DNA here is from genome assembly GCA_027943335.1 of Chamaecyparis obtusa. Taxonomy (NCBI): domain Eukaryota; kingdom Viridiplantae; phylum Streptophyta; class Pinopsida; order Cupressales; family Cupressaceae; genus Chamaecyparis; species Chamaecyparis obtusa. Next base: position 13,236 of record BSBK01007635.1, on the reverse strand, counting down.
GTCTGATCACCTTAACTCATTCAAAACTTTACAAAATTCAAATTTTTTTTTTCACCTTATAGTAGGCAAAGCATAGAATGTGACGCATTTTTTGGATTTCAAAAATGTTATACCGTCTGAAAGTTATAGTCATTTTTCAATTAGTATATAAATCAGCACTTTAGAGGTAGCTCAATTAGAAAATAACTAATAATTACTTACCGAATTCAAAATTTGACAGCAATTATATCGATAGAAAGCTGATAATCTCCTTAAGATACCCTTTTCATTTTATCAAATTCGGGTGAAAAAGAAGTCAACTACATTGTCAAAGTTTTGAACTGACATTGCCACTTTTTGGCCCCTCATGATCTTGCACATACCCACTTCCTACACCTGTCTATCATCGAGCAGTGCAGTCATCTCTTGGTTCTTTGAGTGCCCTTACGGGCAATTTGTTACAGCACATGACCTAGGCGAGGATTGCCCCCAGCATAGCACATGTTTGCATGAGTTGTGGGGGTATATGTACGGGTCCCCAGCCTGATCCTGACGCTGCCCATGCTGCCCATGGTGGATATGCCGATGATGATGATGGTGCACATGGTGATGCCGGAGATGATATCTCATCATATGTTGATTTACTCAATGCAGACGATGATCATCCCGCACAGGTAAATTTAATTATAATTTAAATATAGCATAATATTAAATTTCTTATTTATACAATTATGAGCCATAACATGTGGATTTTTCAGTGAACAAAGGAGGGTTGACCCTCCAACATTCATTAGCCGTCATCATATGACATCGACACCTCGACATCTCGGTGCTCCATTCACGGTATGCACTTTGATCTTGATACATTTAAACTTTAAAAAAAATAAACTTTAATTGATAATGTGTTTGACGTATTTTTGTGATTTTGTAGGGTCTCTCATGTACGACTGAGATTGGTAGTCCTTCATTCTCTGCCCCACCAGTCACTGAGAGTTAGCCGCATATACCTGCAGTATGTTTTTCATTTATTAATTTTAAGTATTTGTATCTTACTAATTTATGTACAACTTTGATTCACACTTATTTTTTTGTAATTGTAGGCTTTTGGATTGTCTCATATTGCGCAATCCCATTTACGTCCTAACTCATCGGTGACATTAGCTACGTGTCACACACAGGTAATGTTCACATGTTTTTATTCCATATTTATATATTTAATCAAGTTATATATAATTTATAATTTATGTACATATGTACTATAAGTTTGATTCATGCTTTATATATGTTGTTTAGGTCGACACCACCATGAGTCTTGGCATGGCTACAGGATTAAGCCAAATGCATCCATCGACACTATCCTTTGAGGTGATGATTAATTTAAGTAATTTTTCAATGTCCTATGTGTATCTAGATCTTTTTCAATGTTCTGTGTGTATCTAGATCTTAGATGATTAATTTAAATAATTTTTAATTTGTACTTTAATTTTTTTTACAGGACTTGGCTTCATCCACTTTTCATGTAGTTGAGGATGAGGGTGCTCGAGACCAAATAGAGCAAGATCAGGGTGCTCAGGACCAGACAAAGTAGGATGAGGGTACTCAAGACCATATAGAGCATGTTGATGCATCACAATCCTCTTCACATGGAGTGAAGAGGACTGTAGATCAACTAGATGAGTAGAGTTACATTATGATGACTATTTGGACTAGTTTTATGATGACTATTTGGGCTTGTTCATTTTATTTATGATGACTATTTGGACTTGTTCATATTATTTTTGTCCTTGTTGTTAGAGTAGGACTTGCATTTTATATACTAGTCCACTTGTTATGATATATTGTACTTGGAATTGTTTTTAGAGTAGGACTCTGTTTTGTGATTGTATGTATATATCATGAGTTGATATGATGGACATTATGATACATGTAAATTTTTTCAGGACTTGTTATGTTATTTATCTTAGTCATGAGTTGTTATGTAATTTATCAATTTATCTTAATCAGGACTTGTTATGTAATTTATCAATTTATCCTTAAAAAAAATCTATCTAACAATGAGATCTATTAATTCATGTGTAATTGATCTAAGTACAATATCTAGATACGTGTTACAAGTAATATGAACACTTTGATTAACTATAAAAAAAATCATCTAGATCTAACAAAGACATCTATTAATACATGTAAAATTGACAATAACAATAGGGATACATTACAAACTTAATAACTATTAAACAATGAGATCTATTAAGTGAACATAATCTGACCAATGTGCATAGTTTAATATTTACAACAAAATTAGGTGAATACAAAGTTATGAATTTAACTTAAATATTTAAAACAAAATTTGATGTATAAAAGTGAGTTCATGTGATCTTAAATTATTAACCCAAAATTGTATGAATACAAGAGTGCATTGTACTACATAAATAGTTCATGTCTATGTTCTTCCAGACATCCTGCATCATAAAAATAAACATGTTGAAATGTTAGAATTTATAAACATTCATTTAATGTTAATTTTAATTTTAATTTCAAATCTATATCTCTAAATTATAAATTATGACACTTCAAAGAAGACATACATAGAAAACATATACAAATATGACAATTGATCAAAAACTTACATGTATAAATTTGATTCAAACTAATGTACCATTAGAATCCTCTCTTTTCTGCAATGCAGATCTATGTTGAAATGTTAGAATTTGTGTACTTGAGTTCATTTAAAGTTAATATGACAATTGAACAAAAACTTACATGTATAAATTTGATTCAACCTAATGTACCATCATCATCCTCTCTTTTTTGCAATGTGTCTATGATTGCCTCATGCTCTTCCATTGAAAGTGTCCATAAAATTTTATTAACAGGTCTCCCTTTGTATCTTTCCAATTTGATATTTGTTGCCACTACCAAATGGGAATAGTGTATAATCTTCTTTTCTGATTGGTAGTCTTCAAAAGCTGGTAAACCATTCCTTCTTGTTAGGTATTTGTGTAGCCATGTACCAACTACCACAATAGACCCAATTGGATACTGAAAATTATCATCATCTACTTGATGACATATCAACTTTTTCTTGGGTTCTACACATCGAGCTAACCAATACTCTGTCTGCTCTTCATTATCCTCAGGTGCAACAACAACATACACATGTCTTGCAAAACCAAATTAAGTACATGTGCACTGTAAATAAAACTTGTTTAAATTAAAGGTTTATAATTCAAATATATATAATCATAAATTATATGACATACACATGTAACTAATATATAATTTAAATTTTTACAATAAATTGTATTAAATTACTAGCTTGTATGAGATCTGAAACACAATCATAATCTTTTGATGCAAAGGCATGATCTAGGTCTTCATTTATTATAACATCTTCATCTTGTCTCTCACTAGGTGTTAATGATTTTTGTTGCCATTCTTCAACCCATTTGCATTCTCGCATTCTTCCATTCACCCGCAACACTAAATTGACAAAAACATGCAAGCTCCCTAGTCCATATAGTCCAAGTGTTAGAATTAGAACTCCTAAATGAATGCCATTTAGCCAATCTACTGATTGTATTACAATCATATCTTGAAAGGATATTCTTCTCTTCAACTAGCCAGAAAAAATGTCTGATTGTAGAGTTTTGACTTGATCCTTTAGACAAACTTGTTTTTACACCATTCAACAATTGCACATGCATCTTTAAATTTTGATTTTTCCTCAAATTTGAGTTGCTCTCTACAAAGGGCTCTCTTAACACATGCACCAGCACCATCATGTTCTCCCTTCTCGTGTCCAGCCTAAAAAAAACTCCAGATATGTTGGATATTTATTTTCTTGTGCATCCTACTCAACCAATAAAACATTCTAGCATTTTTAAATTGTCCTGTGCAATTATCTGACCATATTAGATGTTGTGTTATATGAATTTCTCTCTCTCTTAAATTTTCATAAAATGTATTAAAGCAATATTGGACAAACAACGATGAGTGTAACTTATTATCACTCATATAGAAATGGTACTCTCTCAATATTTTCTGATCCTCTTTTGTACTATCAGGTGCATGTCTATAGACAATATGAACAAAAATTGTTACTTGCACTGAATTATAATATTGTGGTCGGATCTCATTTTGTGGTGCAAGCGTGTAGTTCTTTGCAAAGTCAACAACTGACAGTATACTACCAATTGGAAATGTATTCTTGCATATGCAAAATTGTCCATCAAGTCATCTAGAATTGTGAGTGTTTCACATATTTAGGTATGACCTTACTCTTGAATTCATTCATAAAATAATTAACACTAAGTTTTTAGTTATTAGGTCACACCGTTTTCAAACTTTTCCATCCTCCAATGGATACTCAACAGTTTTAAATCTTTATACATCAACTAATTATTGTCCAAAATCAAATGAAATATTTTCATGCAAACATTCATCTAATAATGTAAGATTGCCACATATATCACATACACCAGAAACACATGCATTCAAAAGATAAAATTGCTCATTAGGTGGGTTACAAAACAAATTTGATATAAACTCCTTTACAGTTTCAGGTGGTATATTTATGCCACATTCCTGCAACATTTCATTAGTATGCATAGTAGAACGTATAGATCGAAAAATATCATAATGATAATGAAATTGAACATGAGTTTTGCAACAACATGTGATTCTTTCTTTGTTAATCCTTACATACCATGGTTTACATTTTTTAAAAGATCTTTGACTAATACTAATAGTTAACACCTTATCATCTACAAATTTTTTATACAATTCTGTTTGAGTCATATCTAAAATGTGCTTTGGATGTGGATCATGAACTTTTGAACTAACTCTTAATTTAAGAACATCTCTGGCATTAGGGGATACTCTTGTATTATCGTGCCAAAATTTTTCAATCAAAGTTTTGACTTCACCAGTAAGTTTCATGTCAGACCTTGGGAGTCTGCCACTGAAGGTCTATAAATGGTTTGTTGGATCACTTTCAAAGCTGCCACTGCCACTGAAGGTCCATAAATGGTTTGCCAGATCACTTTCAAAGTTAACTCTTCTCTTTACAGCTCTTGCTAAAGTTTTATGATTAATATTAAGATATCCACTTATGTTTGAAATCATTCTTTTATCAGTAGTAGTTTTGTTTACTAAAGCTGTTGTTATTGCTCATCGTGCTGCATTACTATCTTTAGAATGACTTTTCTTTCCAATTGTGTCAAACGCACTAGAAATAGTTGATATAACTTGTTTTAGAGACTCATCCTTCTTAGTTTTCACATAAATGCCTAACCTCTTCATCACTTTTCACATTTTAGAAATTTTAATTAATTGTAACATTAATTGACATTGAAACCCAAATTTCTTATTATAAAAAAATTGTCTAAACAATCTGCTCACATGTGTCCTAATCTGTCTCAATGAAACCAAACCACGCAGATTGTCTAACACATCAAATTTTAATTGAAATTGTTCATTTATTTCATTATCATTTAAATGAGTTTCTTTCTCAATCGGTGTTTCTATGTCTACATTTACATTATTGATTTCAATTTGAATTGGTGTTTGATTTTCAGTTTCAATCGGGGTTTGACTTTCAGTTCCTTTATCATTATGATTAACATTACTAATTTATGAAATCTCATGTGCAATTGAACTTGTTAATCTATTTTCAGGAATAAAATTTAAATCATTTCTATTGTAACCTGCTTCTAGCAAATCATGAACATCTTTATCAGAATAAGTTGTAACAATTGGATGCGAAGACATACCTGTATCCAATACTAGATTAGAAGATGCACCTGATTTTGCTTCTTCAACCTCTACATCCATTATAGTGTCTTCATTGTCCTCCTCTTTTGAAACAATTGTTGAACTCGATGCTCCAACATTATTTAGGTTTTGAAGTCTTTGTCTTCTTTTTTGTTGTCATTTTGCCTCCTCTCTATTTTCTGCAATCTCCTCAGGTGTCAGATTCTTCTTTAACCTCTTTCTATGTTGATTTGATCTCATTTTTGCACCAAAATTTCAGTTGAAACAATCTTTTCTGAATGTCAGATTCAAAATAAGATAAATAAAAGGAATGTTGGCAAAAATATTCTTTTTGTCTACTGCAAATCGATAGAAAACAAAATGAAAAGTCGCAATCATTAGATCAGGCCCACAGTCTGGTTTTTTTATTGCAACGGCTCTTTAAGAAATGTGCGCTCATTTTTAGTTTCACAAAATGAGTGCCCGTTTTAGCTTTACAAAATGGGTGCCCATTTTAGATTTACAAAATGGGCACCCATTATTTGAATTCAAATAATGGGCGTCCGATTTGTAAATCTATGGCGGGAAACCTTACCTCCTGGCTTGGGTTTTGGTTTGGGACAGGCTTGGTCCCACCAAACCTATGCTTGACCCTGCAAAAAAATGGCTAAGGCATTACAAAGTAAAATTTCCGCCTTGCCATAATTTTTAGGACAACTTTCCGAATGAATTTTTTGATAAAATGAAAACCCATTTAGCTCTTAATGTGCACATTATAAAAATATAAATTTTATAATCATATGATGAATTTTAATATTTATACAATATTTATTAAGCCAACGTGGTACCTAAACTTGAAATACCAAGGTTAACTAAAACTTTAATAACTTTTCTAATTTTTTGTTTTTTTTAAAAATGAGTTATATGTCATCAAACTACATAGAATTCTTTTCAATTTTTAAAAAAAAATTGAAAAAAAGTGAAGTTATCATCAAATTATGGTGTCCGTACACTAGAGGTTTCAAAAATGTACTTTATAGTCAATTAAAATTAATTAAAAAAAAATATTTAGTAAAAAAATAAGATAAAATATTCTCATCAATCTTCAATGTTTTAGGTACCTTTTCCCAAAAGGATTCCCAAAAATACATTCATTTACTTCAAAAAAGGGTGTCCGTACACACATGATGTGTGGTCCTGAAACAAGCATTTTGAAAAAGTGGTTTTTAGACATGCATACTAAAATTCAATTTTATACCATGTGGGTATTGAAATAAATTACATATTTGAAAACTAGATTCCGAGCACTAAATTTTATATTTCTGAAGTTTTTCAAGATTCAATCTTTAAGTGCTTCAAATTTGGACATCAATTGACAAATTTTTTGAAAAATAGATAAAACACTTCCACTTTTTGGCCAAAAAGTGAGACCCAACTTCTTGCAGCCACCCAGTCATACTTTTATATATTTAAATCAAATCCTAAGTTATTGTTAAAATTGAAGCTAATTATTTCCCTTATTAGCGTACATAAATTATTTGGATGAATATATAATAAGCTTTATATATTTCCTTTTTGCTAGGAATAAAGAAATTTATGAAATAAAATTTAAGTATTCAAGTATAAAAATGATTAAAGAAAACATATTGTTCATAACAACAAATATTAAGTTTATACATTAGTGAATGTGAGAAACATATAAAATTAGAAACTTAATATAAATTTATGTAGCAAAGAAAAACAATTATATATATATATATATATATATATATATATATATATATATATATATATATATAATATATATATATATAAAATTCATAATAATTTAAATTTTAAATTATGGTTAAACTCTTGTTCTTGGGACAAAGTTATTAAAGATAAAACTAATATTTTAAGCATAGATGAGGTTTGTTGTTTTAAAAAAAAATTCATTTTTTTTATAAAAGTAATAGAACTTCAACACTATAAAAATGTAATAAAAAAAAGCAACAAGAAAGTTAAAGATAAAACCAACATTTTAATCATATATGGGTTTGTTGTTTATAAAACAACTTCATTTTTATCTTTAAAAAATAAGAAGAATATCATCACTTTAAAAGTATAAAATGAAATCAGCATTTTATCATATAAGATATGTGGTATTAGATAGTGAGTAATATTAAAAAATAAGCCAACATAATGATATTTTATCAAGAGCAACAATAAAACAAAAAAAGGAGAAGAAGAAAACAGAGCAACATCATATTATATTATTTTGTAATCAACATATATGTTTTCATTTGCCAAAATATATGACATCCTCTATTAATGAGCTCCAAACCTACAATAAGGAAATAACGAACATAAAATAAAAAAAAAAATCAAGAATGAAGATAAGAAGAGAAAAAGATAAATAAATTAGCAATTTTCAAAAGTGGGAAGAAATAAACCTGTATAGAATTTTATTCGAAATGGACTTCAAAAAATATTAAACTTAGTTTAGTTGACAATTTTTTTTATGAATAGAGGCATTTTCTATTAAAAATATAAAAGTACAGTATAAAAAAAGGGTCGGAGAAAGAAATCACCCCATAAGTCACTCGGCAACTAGGCCAGAATCATACAACTATTCATCAAAAAAGTAAATAAAAGGAGAAACCCTCAAGCTACAAGGGCAGTAGAAGAAGGTGGAGGAGGATCTCTGTGATCAGGATTGCCCCAAACATTCTTGGAAGGAAAATGAAGTTTCTAATATTAATAACACTTAGTTGTCATTTTTTATTTTAAAAGAAAAATGTAATTTCCCAATTAATTTTTAGAAGCTGTCTTAATTGACTTTTGAAAGAAATCTGATTTTCTAATTAGATTTATTATATTTTGATAAGATGTTTATTTCTTTCTTTTATGTGACCATTATTGATGGGTTGCTTTTAAAATTTTATCCTAATAAAATCTTTAATGTTGGGTCAAATTTATTTATCACTTTATGGAGTAGAAAGTTATTTTTTTATTTTTTATTTATTTATCTAAAATAGATATTTAAATTCATGTCTCTATTTTAAAAAGGTTGCATTTGGATTTTTAATCCAATGAAACATTGATGTTAGAATTGAGTTTATCTAATACACAGCGGGTTTAATTAATCAATTTGCTATAGTAAGTTTAACATTTATTCAATTAAACTTAATAGAGCAAGTTTTCTATTCATGATTGACATTAATACTTAAAAGTTTAATTTAATTTATTTGACAAGGCCAAATTGATTAAATTTAATAATTAGATTTATTATTTCTTGAACAATATTATTCTTCAATTAAGATTATTAAAGTTTTATTGGAGGATATTTAAAATACGTTAATTTTGTAATTAATAGTTAGATTATTATTTAACCTTAGATCAATTTCTATTTGATTAGGAACTTAATAAAAGGTGAATTTATTAGTAATTCTAATTAAAATCAAATAATGTGTTTAAAATTAGAAGGTTAATTTTAGTCAACTTTAGTTAAACTTTGTCAAGCTTTTTATCCTAGTGTTCCTGTAGTAAGTTGATTAGAAAGTTAAATCAGTGACTTTAATCCTAAAGGGAGTTTGACCAAGTCAATGCTGGTCATGATACCCCTTAGAATTGTTCGAGGTCTTCACCTTTAACTGTAAACTGTAACTATTTATATATCCTAGTCAATTTTGATGTTAGCTAAAAAAAATTGTTGGGGTGTTTTTGCTTGAATTTGGGCATGACATTTTGGTATCAAAGCCATGTTTCAACATTGGGAACCTAAAAACACTACATTTTAACCTTAAACCTTTTTAATTTTGTAGGATGCCGCTAGTTACTTGTCAAGCTTGTATACGTGGACAAGGTCGTAGGCGTACCCCTTCAATTCATGAGGAGGTTAGGTAGGAGGTAGAAGTTCCTAGAGGAAATTGAACCCCCTGCTTGAAACACTCCTAATCCAAACCAGGCTATTTTGTTGGCTTTGCAAAATTTAGTCAGAATCATCCTTGATAGGATGCTTCCTACAACAAAGTAGAAATGACATCAAGATGTAGAGGGACATAGGGCATTAGCTAGAGAGTGGAGTAGGAGTCCTCTGAGATTTGCAGAGAGGTAGGAAGAGCATGACATTGAGTCAGAACCATCCACCAGGCTTAGTGGCTTAGGTGGTTGAGAGAGCACACCAGAATACAAGGGATTAAATCAGAGAGTTGTTGCGACTCAACCCACCCACTTTCCTAGGATCTACCGATGAGACAGAGGTTGAGTCTTGGCTTCTAAGACTAGGAAGGTAATTTGGATTATGCCCCTATGAGAAAAATCTGAAGGCACGTATTTCCATACATATTTTGAGAGGAACAACCTCCACATAGTGGAAACAGGAAGAGTTCAAGGGCCACGTAGTCACTGACACCCTCTCTTGGGAGATCTTCTTGGAGAGGTTTAGGGTAAGATACATATTAGAGTAGTTCAAGAAGTGTCCATATAGATGAGTTTCATGATCTAGAACAGCGAGGACTCTCAGTGGCCTAATACGAGAGTAAGTTCCTCGAGCTCCTTCCTTATGTAGAATACATGAAAGATGATAAGCTTCAGGTCAATCTCTTTATCAAGGGACTAAACCATATTATATCTAAAAAAAATTAGAAATGAGCCTTTTTATTTATTTATTTATAATCACACAAGTGTCGAAATTATGATAGAACCGTTGCTATTACGACAACATCGGGGGCACTTTCCAAAAAAAACACAAAAATCACACACAAATGGTAGTGCCATCGCAAATTGATGTCAAAATTCGACCCCAAATGTTGTAGTGTTATAAAGTGCTAGGGGGATTTGATGTTTGTCTTTGTTTTCTATCTACTCTTTTCATGTGAGAGTTCCTCCAATGACATTAGCCTTAGGTATCTCTATTTCATGTGTTTGTACTCTCTTTGCATCTTCGATGTTCTTGGTATCATGCAGTTCATATTGGACGATATTTTTAGTGTACCTGTCTTTACTCCCTTGTTAGCATTATGTGGGGTTTCTACTATTGGTTCTACTAATTCCTTAGTTTGATAGTGTGAGCTATGTATTCAGTATTTGATTCTATGTACTAGGCGGATACAGTGGCTGGGTACCTATGCATTTCAGTGACATGGATCATTTACCATATGGACACTCTTTTCTTTCCTATTTTTGGACGCATTCTTCCAGCTTTGATTGATCAGCTCTTCAAAGTTTTTTGTGTTTTTATGCCATCTATATTTTCAAGTTCAGGTGTTTTCCTTTTTTTGCCTCCTGATTCGAGTAGTGTCATTTGAGGGCACTCGTGCAGGTTATAGTATTTTGTATCTTCGACTTCAGTTGTTTGCCTTTGTTTTCTTCCTAATTCGAGTAGTGTCATTTGAGGGCACTCATGCAGATTACAGTCTTCTCTGCCTGGTCATATTTCAGTGGAGGATCTTCAGATCATTAGTCACTTCTTGATAGAGTTTGTAGCGTCTTGCTTTAGTGATGTTGTACATGTTCATCCTTGTTCCTATTTTTTGGAATATTCCTAGTTTTTGGAGGCTTATTTAGTCCTTTAGACTAGTCATTGTCCATTTTTGGAGTAGAGTTTTTCCATATGGTTTTCTCTATTTCTCAGCTTTTCAGAGACTCTCTTTTGTACTTGAGTACTTGATCAATCCTTTTGTTGCCAAGACCCATTTTCTTTCAGTAGTTCTTTCTAGGTTTTTAGCTTCTCCCAGAGTTTATCTTAAGAGGGGCGTTAGAGTAATAAAGTGTTTTCTTATTAATTAAATCATATTGATTTAATTGCTAAGTCACTTAAATTATCTCTTATGCTTAAGCTAAACTTTAGACATATAATAATTAATTGCTTTATAATTATTATCATGCAACCTGTTTGTTCACCCTTTTAGGGGTTTGATCTCATTTGTTTTTATAGTAGATTGTAATTGAAAAACATAGATTATTATTGAATTGCAACTTTTATTTTTTCACATCAAGGATTTCTCCTCTCTCATGGATCCATGCGTTCAAGCCTCTCTAATTTCTTTCTTCTCTCTTTTTCTGTGACAGGTGTTTTGAGTGTAGGTGTTCTTGGAAGATGTGGGTTGTTTACTCATCAACTCCAATATTCTTTATGTGGACCTCATAGTAAAAGAAGTTCACATATGTTGAGCTCTTGAAATATGAAGGCAATTAATACTATGTGCCTTTGTGTGAGCATAAATGACTAGAATATCAGGGGTAAACGTTGGGAGTTGGGGGCCAATTTCGCGGAAGTTTGCGGGGTTGGAAAATTTGAAATCGAAAAGGGGGCCCGATTTGTAAAAATCGGGCACCCATTTAGGTTCCGGTGCCTGACCCATTTTCAAAAATCGGGCGCCTGTTTCTAAAATTGGGTGCCCCTTTAGGATCAGGCACCCAAAGCGAAATGGGCACCCATTTTTTAAAAATCGGGCACCCATTTTTAAAATGTATATATTTTTCTTTTTAAATGAAAAACTTGTCATTTTCATCAGCGCAAAAATGGTTACTGTTTTGGAGAGCTCGGGTGCCCAGTTCAGTTGCCATTTCCAACCCCATTTACCATATTTTTTGTCTCTCAGGTATGTATTATTTTTTTTTTATCATTTTTTTCTGATTTTTGTCATTAAAAAATATAGTTTCAGTTATTTTTAATTTAAAAATATAGTTTAATATTATTTTCAGCATTATTGCATTTAAATATTTATTGTTCTTGCTTGTAATTCTTTTTTATTTGAATTTAATTTCTAAATTACCGTACTAGTGTAGAAAACTGATAAATTTCTAGGTATATGTACATTTCATACATTAGAAAACCAAAACCCTAGGTAACAAAACAAAAACGTAAACCTACATACAAAACTAATTACAAAACCCTAAACTTAGAAAATCAAAATATAAATTTAGAAAATGAAAACATAAATTTAGTTCTTGAACCAAAACATAAACTTAAAAATGTGCACTCTGTGTGTGTGTGTGTGTGTGTGTGTGTGTGTGTGTGTCTATCTCTGTCTCTGTCTCTGTCTATCTCTGTCTCTGTCTATCTGTCTGTCTGTCTGTCTGTCTGTCTCTCTTATATTTAGAAAACCAAAATATAAATTTAGTTCAAATCTTGAAACATATTAAAAGTTTAGATTGTTTTTTAAATTGTTGTCTCTCTAGATCTCTCTTTATTATTTAGAAAACCAAAATTTATAAGTTTTTAGAAAACTAATTTATATAAATTTAGTTCAAATTTCTTGAAACATAAACTTAGATTGTTTTTTAAAAATTACTCTCTCTCTCTCTCTCTCTCTCTCTCTTTTTTATATTTAGAAAACCAAAATATAAATTTAGTTCAAACCTTGAAACATATTAAAAGGTTAGATTGTTTTTTAAATTATCAAGTCTCTTCTCTCTCTCTCTCTCTCTCTCTCTCTCTCTCTCTCTCTCTCTCCCTCATATTGAGAAAATCAAAATATAAATTTAGTTCAAATCTTGAAACATATTAAAAGTTCAGATTTG
>BSBK01007634.1:197500-199039 GCA_027943335.1 Chamaecyparis obtusa | reverse complement strand
CATTATGTATGTAATATATTGAATTCAAACATGATTCATGTATGTTTAATCTATTGAAATCAAGTTCATCAAATTTAAATTAAACATGTACACGGTATGTAATCTATTGAAAGTATTGAAAATTTACAAGTTCATCACAACACATGCACATGTATCTAGAGTGAAAGTATATATATAATGTATGCATGAAACATCAATCATTGTGTAGATCAAGCACTGAAAATATGAAACATATGAATCAATCATGTACATCAAACATTCTATCAAAAGCCCATCTAGAAATGAAATATAACATCAAACACATCAATTCGGTCATGTAGAGTCTAGAAATCAAATATAGTTCATCAACACAAATATATATATATATATATATATATATATATATATATATATATATATATATATATATATATATATATATATATATATATATATATATATATATATATTATATATATATATATATATTTATATATATATATATATATATAAATATATATATATATATATATATATATAACATGAAAGTGCCTAGGACTCATCATGTTGACTCCTCACTAAGCAGGTCACAACCAAAGTGACTATCATGCTGTGAAGGATGTGTAGATCCCTACAAAGAAAGAGATATATAAATTAAAACATATTAAATATTTGTACAGAGATCTCTTTAAGTTTGATTTAAAATATTATACAAGAAAATATGTTATAATGTGTGTACACACAGATAATAAATTAAAAACTCACATGTCCACTATTGATGTCATCATTGAGTGAGTCCCGACGACGTACATGATCAATAGCCAAAGGAGTAACAAGAGGCATATCCTAAAAGACAAAAAATAAATCAATTGATTGAAATTTTTAAAATAATTTAAGTTTAATTGTAAACATAAATACATGTATATAATCTAATTTATATCTATGTAGGTGGTGGAAACTGATAGTACTTCGGATTCACTAGCCTCAATCCTATCAACCAAGGTATAAAGATTTTGCTGTGCCTGGTCCAAGCTCAAATTTGCATCTTCAACATGAATCGACTACACACGCCTCTCTAATGATGTATGCAATGGACTAACCAAATGAGATGGCATGGAAGTCGTATCATCAACATGTCAAAAAATCTAGATAACCTGTAGTGGTCATGCTGAACTCAACATCGTCAAGACCAACATCAGAGAACTGATGGTCTCCACTGACTGAAGGGTTGTATGTTATGCCTCTCCCTGTGCAGCAATAGAGTGGTTAGTAGGTAGATCCTCGTGAGCACTAACCACTATGGCCACGGTCTAGGTGAGAAGGATGTGACTGAGCGTATCTGACAATACCCACATGAGATCTAACCTCTGATATGGGGATATCATGCTCTGCTGCTATAAAATGCATATGCATCCAAATGATCCTCAACCAAGCTAGTCAATGTCACCCATGTCATCTCCCCTGTAAGTCCCTCTAGGCTAGAAAGTGAAGGGATGTCTGCTATAGTGTACATGTCATCTGCGGTCCTACTAGTGGATGCTCCACCTGATGATTTGGGAG